>JANEHK010001775.1:0-11427 GCA_025960845.1 Tachycineta bicolor | reverse complement strand
AGAAAAAAAAATAAAAAGAAAAAAAAAAAGAAAGAAAGAAAGTATGAATGAGTTACTGCATCCCAGAACTCCACAGAAATGCATGCACAGATAATTTATGTAACGTGTGTGTTTCACACTCCTACTGTTCTGCAGCACTCTGTAAAACCTGCTGTTATTACATGCTATGCTGGCATGTCTATTACTTTCCAACAAGAAAATCATTACTTTGGCCTGCCTCCTGGTTTTGCTGAGTTTTGTATAGCTCACCTGGCCATTTCAAAAACACAAGCTGAAAAATTGTCTATAAATCAGATACTTGACAGAAAAAAAAAATATTCTGCACTACTTAGCACACCCAGGGCTGTACTGCATCAAATTCTACTGCCTGCTTTTTAACAATGCCATCAGTTAGAAAAAAAGAGTACTAATATAATGGTTGAAAATTCAATGTAATGAAGTGGGCTCAACAGCATTCCACCAGTCACAAAGGAGACATTACTGTCTGTCATTTGTGAATAAACCTCCCTTTGTTGTGATTTAATCAAGCTTCATTTTTAACCCGCATACATAAAGCATTAAATGCTAGAAGCCTTAATTACTTTGAAAAACACATGAATAATTTAATCTCAAATCTTTTTTCCATACCAAGAACCTCAAGAAGCTCCTTAAGGGCAAAAGCCTCCCAGTAATCCATCCGCTAAATCCAAGAGCCTTTGTAGAACCAGTGAACTCATTTTCAGTGACTAAACGTTGCTTCTGCAAATACTTTTAAACACAGGCTTTGTCTGCCCACCATGTGCAGTGCCTCAAGAGTAAGTCCCAACGTACCAGATGTAAAACAAGACTTGTTGGGAGGAAAACACCTCCCAGAGGTACAGAACAAGTGACCCACCAAACAGATGGAGTCACCCCACTAGAGCTGGGTGGACATTACTGCATGTGCACTGCCCAACACGGAGCTGCTAAAGCCACCAACAAGTGTTTGTGTGGTTTTGTGCCTGCTTTAACCAAACAACCACACTGCATTCACAAGGAAGAAACACTTCAAGTTGCTTTCACTGCAATAGTCCATGTGATAAAAAAGGAAAAAAAAATAAGTCCTGTCCTCAAAATCTTTATAGCAATTGACATGCCTTATAACTGAAGTTCTTGCTCTCTCAAGGAGAAAAAAGAAAGAAAGAAAGAAAGGAAAAAGAAAAAGAAAAAAAAAAAAAAAAAAAGATAGTACTAACAGATCTAGGTCCTGGCATGAGAGTTAATGCCAGGTCATGGGTGAATGCTGACTACATCCAGCCAAAGAGCAGTCTTTGAAATCCTTTCCATAGTCACAGCTGCAGCTTTCAGACCCCAAAGTAAATATATATTAAGTTTTGTAATGTGCTGCATGGAAATTGGTAGAAATCCATCCTTCGGTCTGCAGCTCTTCAGGAAAAGTTCTCTTTAGCTCAGATGTTAAGATAACCTATTATTCCTTTCCTATTACAACAAAGATTTACAGTAGCACATAAAAAGGAAAGGAGGAACTTTCTATCATTGTCAAGCAGCAGAAAGGGAAAAAAAAAAAAAGAAAAAGAGGGATGATTGTAATAAAGGTTTGGTTTGTTTGCCTGGTAGGAGTTTGTTTGTATCGACTATCAGCAATAGTAAAACTACCAGTAATTCACTGATTCACAAAGGCATCCCCATCATTCCATCTCCTGTCAACTGCAACCCATCACACTTCCCTAGGATCCTACCTTTTTCCAAGGGCCAAAAATTTTTGCTTGGGCGTCTTTCTGGAAACCGTTTTTCATTTAAAGGCATCAAAAGGTGCAGAGTTCAAAACTTACCTCAGCATTTCTATTCCAAGGGTTAAATTGCCTGCTTTAAAAAATATGCACCTTATTTCACTTTCCATTTTCCTTTTCATTTTATGTACCTATTGTTTCTTGTTATGATTTGTGCAAGATCAGGCACTCGACTGCAACACAGACCAGCACCTGGAAGGGATTTCTTACACTGTGTCTGTTTTCTCCCTGAACTGGTCACAGCCAGAGATCTCCATCTCATCCATCCCAGCCCTGCTATTTATGTTCCTTGTTTCCACCAAGCTCGTCCCAGCCCATATTTTAGTTGGTGGATGTGCTGAAGTCCTGCTTTTAATGGAAATCCACTACAGTAAAATAGATAACGCCATTCCCCTCGTTAGGGGAAGTGGTTTCCATGTAAATGTGACTCTGGCTCATTACTCCATACTCTACTTGAGCACACTAAGCACAACATAGGCAAAAAAACCCCAAAAGAACTGTTTTTCTCAGGTCTTCTGCAATTTGCTGACAATTTTGGTGGGCTGCTCCTCTCCTCCTTATTAGCAGTGCAAGTTCAAGTTTCTAGAAATGATGGAAAGACTCATGAAAGCAACACACAGTGCTGGGTCCTCAGCATCCACAGATCACTGAAAAATAGGTGAGTGGTTAAGAGTCCATCCTGCTCAGCTGAGGCACACAGGATTGTGCTGGCAGCAAGAACAGAGGAGGAATTTACAGCCAAAATCTGCTGGGGTTAGATAAACAGGTAATACTTCTATCCAAAATCATAGAATCATGCAGATAAAATGCTGCCTTTAGCACTATCAGCCACTTCAGAGATAACCATTGAAAGCTCTGCTGGATCATACCCAACAGTCCTAAATATGCTCTTTATTTACCACTTTCCTGGAATAATGGATGGAGTATGCATAGTCAGATTAAACTGATTTTCGAATACAGTCTCTTTTTTTCCAGACTAGAAAAATTTTCTAATGTGAGACTCCACTCACAGACGCAATCTGTATTGAAATAAAGAGAAAATCTTCCACCTGGAATTTCCAGGTTGCATAGCTGGGTCTTGAGGCTGAGTAATAACCGAATGCCATAATCCCTCGGCAGGAGCAGCCCGTGCGTTATCCCAGACACCTGCGGGGCTGCTCCAGGGGCACAGCACACACAGACACATGGAAGTGCCACCCTCTGCACACCAATCATCTCAGGTTCCTGCCTGAAGGGCAGAAATCCAGACCCTTAGACAACTACCAAAGAACGCCAACCTCCCTGCAACTCCTCTGGATGGTGAGGATATTCCTAAATCTCAGTGTTTTCCTCACAGAAGTACACAAATATCCGTGAGCCAGACTCGGGCTGGCCACAAACCACTCTTACTAACAGAGCAGCACACGTGAGCTAGCTACCTCCCTGTGGCATTGCTCAGTAACATTTTGGAAAGGCAGTCAGCTTTCCCTAAATGTGCACTGGAGGTCCATCACAGGCAACACTGACATTTCAAATTCCCCCAACAACAACAAATACTGACATTATTTCTGAAACTGCAGCCCTCAAAGACCCACCTAAATCACAGAGAAATGGTGCAACCAGCCAAGAACAGAACAAGAGCTTTTAACCCCCAATTTCATAATCTCCACTCTCTTTCAAGTTAGTGGAATTCTTTCAGACACACCCACCTATGCAGAGCTAAAAAAAACCAACATCTGTTAACGAAGATTACATGATCCATAAACCTTCAGCAAGGCTAACACTCCTTTTGTTTCTGCTGTCTATTTCAGATTCTGAGTGGTCCTCATAAGCAGCTCTGTGAAACAGACCTCTCCACCACCTGCAACTCACTCATTCATGTCAGTATGTTTTTGTCTTGACTGGGGAGGCAATAAACACTGGTGTGTTTGAAAAATGGCAAACCAATACCTACAAACATGTAAGAAACTGATCCAGCGTTGCAATGAAAAAAAACAAAGTCATGCAATGCAGGTATCAGGCCTAAGCCAAGTGAAAAAGCAAACCCAAACCATACAGCTGCTTTTAAATAGATGCATGTACACATCACCTTTTATGTTTGTTAAATCTGTGGAGCAAAGAGGGAACAGCAGAACTGGACAGGGAAGCCAGACCTGTTAAGGACCTGGTTTGCACACCTTCTGTATTTCTGGGGGTTATATGGACCAGCTCCAGCCTGACCCCAAGGACCCCACAACCACTGAGAGCTGGTGCACCCTAAGGTGCTCCTGAGCACATCAGCTTCTCTAATTTCATCCTAAGGGAATGCAGCTCACAGGCTGAAACTGCTCGGGGTGCAAGACAACATTCACCGGGGTCAGTCAGGATTTGTTCAATGGAAAGTTTTTGATCCAAACGAAAATGCTACCACAGGTTCACCCAACTGCAACATGCTGCAGGCCAAGAGACTCTTCTTGAACGGCACAGACTCAGGTCACCCAACTTTTAGAGCAATTAGGTTTTTATTTAGAATTGTTATTAGACCACTGATTTAAACAGCTCTTCCTTAAGACTCAAAACTGCAGCACACCATCACTCATAATTAGGTGGACCTATGCTCCAATCTTTGTCCTGAAAGACTCCCCCAGTATCTCTTAAATGCTTTGATTTAACCAGGCTCTGAAGCCTTAGGACAGAAAAGGGGGAAAGGAGGTCAGCAGCCTCTGCCAGGAGCAGAGAGAACAGACACAGGGGATGAATGATCACTCGCACTGGCAGCGTTTGATTTGCTTTCTTGCACTTGCCCAGCACTCCAAGCAAGTTTAATGGTTTTCCCATTGGTGTTAGGAATTCTCTCCATATTCTCAAAAATAAAACTTCAATATTGGCCCGGTTTGTTTTTTGGAAAGCTACAAAATGCTTTTCTTTCCTCCCCAAAAGGAATGTAAATTTCAAATATTGCCCCAGGCAGTCTAAAATATTCTAAGGAATAGAACAGCTTCTAAGGAATCAGTATTTTCCTTAAATTATTACATTGTTTAATACTCCCTAATTGATTTTCTTAGGCAATACCCTCCAAATGCCAGAGGGGTTTTATCTTATCAATTTTATCTTAGAATCAGTCAAAATTATTTACAGATTCTCTACATAAATAACACATAATAAGTTATGCAGCTGTTGCCAGCAGTGTTAAGAAAGATTAAAAAAGGTCTCTTAGCTTCAGCCTCAGATCTGTAGGTCATCCAATGTCCTTCCTAATGGATAAATACAGTAATTTATCATCATCAGTCACCACCAGCATTGTTCTTTTTACTATCATATATTCATGAACATCATTCGATGCAGCTGAGTGAAGCGCAAAAGTGCATGATTAAAGTGGAAAGGGACAGAGTTGGAGACATCCGAGATTTTGTGGGTAATGCATCAACTTGAAATACGACACAGGTCCTGTTAGACTTACAAAGACAGTGAAAACAAGCTACAGGTACCTGCTGGCAGGACACAGGCAGGTGTGGCTGCAGGTGAGAGAGACTACCTGTGTCTTGAGAGGCAATGTTTGAGCAAGTAAAATACATGAAATGCAAATTTGTACACCTACAAGTCCTTCCATAGGTCAGAGAAATTTCAAAGCTCTCTTGGTTAAAGAAAAAAATAAAAACACCACAACAAAACACAGCAACAACAACTATGATACTCTCTAGGGATCACTTATTGCGTTATTTACTACCACCATGGGAAGAGTCTGCGGTCGCATTTGTGTGTCACTAACACATGCATATGATCTCCAAATGCCTCCCAGCTATTAAAAAGTGCTAAAATGATGGATTTCAAATTTGAGAATAACGTCAAACAGCATCTCTGTTTGCTTAAAGAGTTCCTCCCTCTCGTTAATTAACAAAATAGCTTGCTTAAAGCAACACTTCCAATTGGAAGATGCTGGAAAAAACACACGGACAAGGTTTTTAAAAATAGCTAAAACAATATGTATGTTCAAATATCTCAGGCTACTATGTAACTTACAGCATGCAACTCTTTCTAACACAGAAGAGCCACAAAGGTTGCCCTGTTTCACAGTTTTTGATTTACTGCATTAATCCCTTTAATCCACCTGCAAGCAGAGGACTCTACATGCTGGAAAGTCAGGCGCTGTGTGATGCTGCCCAGGTTCCTACACTCTGCTCTGCAAGCAAGGCACGCTGCAAAAAGGCATCAGAACCATGAGAGGAGAGTACCAAGTGCAAGAGAGCGCCAGCGTGATCACCCTGCCCTGTGTCCATCAGCAGAGATGTCTTTGTGGTCCCCCAGGGCAGAGGCTGGATAAAGCACTGACGTTTTCTGCATAAGGACAGTGAGTTTGTGACTCTCATCACTTCTAAATTTGAGGGATACAGAGAAATACCCTCACGTGCTCTGCAGACACTGAAAAACGTGTGTGGCTCAAGCTCCCCGAGATTGCTCACACACTCAGAGCAGATGTCACAGACAATGGTGCTCCTCAATTAAAGCCAGGAACATCCCACCAAACGTGAAACCCTGCTGGCCCCTGCCCCAGGGAGCTCCAGAACTGCAGTGAAGATGGAAGACGAGCTTCAGGCTTCTCATGCCAATCACCACAGTTGGGTACACACAACTGAACTACATCGAAACAGTCACCAGGCAAAGAGAAAAGGAATAAAGGCCACATGTACTGTTTGGAGGATGACACATCCCGAGCCTTCCTCAAGAATCTGAATCCTGAACAATATTACAAACCACCACAGGCAATACATTTTCCTATAAGCTTCTTGTGCAGCTGGTCACACAGTCAACAAACATTGCAAGCTTGTAATCTCCCCTTGCTGGATTCAGCACAGATGCAGTGTGGCCTCTGGATGGCATAAGAAAAAGAATTTAAAAGTTTAAGTTCATTCAAATTAACTATTCAAATGACAGCCCTTTATGAAATATTCTGGGCATAATAATATAACCTTATTTCACCACTACTACTGGCTTTTCTTACCTACTGTTTGTGACGTGGTGTTGAACCTTGATGAAATCACTGAGTTGGGTAGGGAGCCAAAACAAAGCAAGCTAGAAGTTCCACCAGGAGGCTGGTAAGCAGGAAAAATGCAAAGTCACTTTGGATTATGCACTAGAACTGGATTTCTTATTTCAGCCTGCAGCCAGCTCTCAACACAAACAGGAGTGGGGGGCATGGACACGACCACCTGACTAAATCTTTCAAGTGCTGGAACTGTTGCGTGTGTGTGATTAAGAGTTCAAGTTTCTGCCTGACCCATCGTGCTCAAACTGACCTGCGTGGGGCAAGGCAGAGCCCTTTCACCTTGATAAAACCTCATTAAGGTGAATATTGCTCTGGACAGACACAGCTATCCATCAATGCTTTTCCCATGACAACAGAGTCTGGTTTTAGGAAGAAGAAGCAAAGCAATGAAGACAGAAAAATAGAAGTTATTTTGGCTTTAGTCACTGAAAAAATAAAATGTAGATAACTGCCTTTTGTTCAGATGTACTTTTAGATTGTGCCACTTGTCTGGTGATGACAGCAACTGGTTCTGAGACAGAAAAAGTCAACTCCTGACATCAAGACAAGTCAAGCAATCAGTAGCCAGTTGTCCTTTTTCCTTACTAAACATGTAATTTAAATGCTTACCAAATAATGTCCTGATTTAGTATAACACAATGTCTGAATTGACCTTACCTGTTTTAAGAAGAATAATATAGTAGATTCTAAAATTATATACAGTAAAAAACAAAAACAACAACAACAACAACAAAACACCCTCAAAAAACCACTACCACACTTTTTTTCTGTTTAAAAATAAATTTTAAAAATGCATCAGGTTGGGAAAGTAAAAGAGGCTCAGGAGAAAATGATAATAAATTTCAAAGGTCTGTCTTCTGCACACACAAAGAACAGCGAGTAGCACCAGGTGGTGTAGATCATCTGCCTTTTTGTAAACAGACTGAAGCCTCACAAAGGTAATACCTAGAGGAATTATCTTAGTTTTTCATCTGCAAAGACAGCAACATTCATCAACCAGCAAGTCATTCAATTCCATTATATTTTTCAAATACGTTGTGTCCACTGACTACCAAAGGGTTGTGCCTTCTAAAAAAAGATCATTCAACATTATTAACCAAGACCCCAGGACAGTTCTTAAGAGCTACAAGAAGAAAAACACTCATTTTTGTGCTCTAAGGGGAACTGAAGGAGCCACATTAACTCCTGACACAGTGCTCGAGTGACAGAAGCCTGAGCACTTGGACAGAGCATTCCAGAAATACAGGTGATTTACAGCTACTTCCCTCTCTACAGATATATCACCTGAACGTAAAACTGCAATTTTTGCAATAAATATGACTCATCATTTAGCAGCAAGGTGAGAATAAATCTGGCTAATATATCAAACTGAATGCCAAAACATCAATAGCACTGTTAATGGAAGTTGTTATCGGATTCCTTGGCCCAAGGGAGCTTTGGTTTAAAAGTACTACCAGAGGGAGCATTGGATATGAAGTTGTATCCAATCCTTTATAAGGTGATGGCTGTGGATGCTTCAGTTAGTCAGTCCAAGCTTTTATCTAAAGCGGAGAGCCCCAGCATTACTCTGCTGTAATTTGAAATCCCAGCTTGGGTCACAAGCCTATTAATTTACCAGAAATGCTTCACCTTTGGTATGACTGCTCTCAGAGAAATCTGTAAAACCAGACATGGGAATCAGGAAAGACATTTACACTTAGAAGATCTTGGTATAATTCCCAATTCTTTCTAGGACTTTCTACTTCTCTACCTGTGGGAGATTAGGGACAGGTGGTTGGAAGATATCGCGCTGTACGGGCAGACAGAACCCCTCCCTCAACACTTGTTGTTTAGTGCCCTTGGTAAGGTAAGCAACACGTAATTTGTAACGTAAGCAGACAGAAGTGATGTAGCAAACAGAGGTTTTATAGCCCCATGTAACCAGTTCATAAATGCCATTAGCCGTCCACCACATTGGTGTCTGTGAGCTGCTGGCCCGAGCAGCCTGGCTGTGGCTGCTGTGTCGTTCCTGGAACCAGGTCACTACGCCTCAGCAGAGGCAGCATCTACCAAAAAAGATTTGCTGGCCCTGCTGCCTCAGGAAACCCTTCTCAGAGCAGACAGCTTCCTGTTAGAAATAGGTCAATAAACTCCAGGTGTCAAATGCAGTGACACTACAAGGTCCGTCCAGCAACATGCCACATGAGGACACAAAGAGATGATTTATTGAATGGTCTAAGAAGGATGCATTTTCCATATGAGCAAGCCCATGAGAATGCTTTAGGGTGTGGAAAAGCAGAGTGAACATATGAACCCCCTTTCTTCTTCCCCCCATGCTCACCATGGCACCAACTCTGCAACTGCAACCATGAAAAGCCAACAAAAAAGCTTTGAAACTCTAATATTCTTTTGTCAGGATCACAGCCACATCACACTGCTGCTCTAAGAATGGTTCCCAGCACAAACCCAAAGTCAGACACAGCCTCTGGTCCAGCCCTGCCCAGGGCTGAGCCTGCCGCACGGATCTTGGCTGCTGCATGATGGACATCCACAATCCTGGCCTCATTCTGCACGGAGCTCACTGCAGGATTCAGACCTCTGTCCTTATGATGGCAAATCAAACCCGTAGAAAGACTTGCTATCCACTAAAAGCAACATTTTGTATGCCATGCTGTTACACACTGCATGATGTCCCTGGCCCCTAGGACAACAGGCAACCAAAGCTGATTCAATGTCAACTTTAATCAAGATAAGCAAATTTGGTCTGAAAAAGTCCATCTTCACACCCACCCTTCATTCAGCCCAGCCCACAGACAAACCAGTGGCTGCCACGTCTGCCACTGAGAGGCTGAGAATTCCAGAGCACTCAGGCAATAATAATTCTATATTTAGCATGAACCTTAATATTTAGTGTGCTTTAAAAATGGTATCTCACTGCTTTTCCTCATTACAACCTAAAAAAGCAGCCAAACTGGTAATTTTGTTCATACAATATTAATCCTGCTTTGAAAAGATGTCCACCTCTGACAACAATTGCCAATTCAACACCTCTTAATTGAATATAAAGAAATAAAGATTGGTGAAGTTCAAGTACTTTTTATTACATCTAATAGCAGTACCCCTCTAAAGCAAAACAATGTCCTTGAAATTTATGAGCTCTTTGAATGTCCGAGCCTATTTAAAATGATTGCCACTTTTCCATAAATTCTACTATTTTGCATGGAATTTAAGCACTGGTGGAAGTTACCCATCTATTTCAGATCACGTAACTTATGCAATTAATTTATTCAGGAAGGATCAAATGTATTATTTCACCAGCATTACACGAAAAAGTGCCACAGTGCATACATTTTTGAGTAGAGAGCATAGATCTTTAAATTTATTTAAATGAATGGGTTCACTGATACTGGACAGACTCCTCAGAGCTGAACGCGCAGCCTGGGTGTGCTTTGCAGGACTCAGACTCGGGCTTGCTAAAGGAGATCTGAGCCCAGCAGCTTGCACTGCTGGCGTTTTTCACCCAACGCGAGCGTATCGAAGGAAAATTAAGCTCCGGGGATGGATGTAGCAGAGAAGGAAAACGCGAAATGCAGCTCCCCACGTCCTGCGAGCCCGTTCAGCGTGCCGGAGTTCCGACCCGAAAGCGGCGCGCACGGACAATTTGCAAAAATCCCCCTCGGCTGGAGTTCGCGTATTTTAAGGTGCTCGGGGGACAGGGAGAGCGGAGCGCTGCCCGGGGGCCTCTCCCTCGGGATGCCGAGGGCAGGTGCGCGGCTCCGGCACGACCCCCGCCCGGCCGCGGCTGCCGGAGCGATCCCCGGGGACAGCCCCATCCCTCCCGGCGCCTCCCTGCTGCCGCCCGGCAGCACCGGGCGCAGCGACCTGGGGATGCAAACTTCGATTTGGTGAGAATGGCACCCAAGTTCGGCTGCTCCCGCGGTACCATCTCCCAGATGAGGACACCGCCCGAGACTCGAAGCGAGCCGGGGCCGAGAGACGCCGCTGCCGAGAGGCTTCAGCACAGCCCCAGCCCCGCCAGCCCACGGGGCGGCACCGTCGGGCCAAGGGACGTGACTGCCGCCCGGCCGCTGCCAAAATCCCCCCGGGAAAGCTCCCCGGCCCCCGGGGCCGCTCCCTGCCCGCCCCGAGCGGAGCGGGGGCGATGAGGAGCGCCTGGCACGGCCGGCTGGCCCCGGCCGCTCCCGCCGTGCCAGCGCTGCTCCCCGCGGCCAGGGCAGCATCCCCCGGCCGTGCGCTTCCCCCCGCGCAACTCGCGGGGAAGCGGAGCGCAAACTGCTGCGGGACCCGCTGCCGCCGGCGCCGGGCGGGCCGACATCCCCGCGCCGATGCGGATCCGGACGGGGCTGAGACCCCTCCGGGCGGCCCCAGCGCATCCCCGAGACGGCTCCGCGGGGCTCCCTCTTCCCCCCGGCCGAACCGCCCCGAGGGCGCCCGCGTTCCCCCGCTCCCCTTCCGCACACTTTTCCCCGGCTCCGCACAACTTCTCCGGGACGGCGGCCGCCCCCCGCCCCGCGCATCCCCGGCCCCTCGGCGCCTGCCGCCGCGGGTCGCACCTGGTCGGGCTGCGGCGGCGGCGGGTTCCCCCTGCCGCCCGGGTGCGCCGGCTGCTCCTTCATGGCTGTCATCGCAGGGGCTCGGCGCGGCGCCTCTCACTGC
>JANEHK010001774.1:0-11429 GCA_025960845.1 Tachycineta bicolor | reverse complement strand
TTATTTTTTGTTTTTTGTTTTTATTTCATACATTGCCCTCCCCGCAAAACCTTACCAGCTGCAGACTTCAGGGATCACCAGCAAAAGAGGGGGATCAAGGCTTTCCGACTTTATGGCTGTCTAGGGGATCCTTCCCTTGTATGAAAGGCTCTGACAGATTGGATCCTGACGGAATCAGAAGACTTCTTCACTTTGTGGGATTGTCACAGACTTTACGTGAAGACCTTGTATGCTTGCTTCTTTGCGAGCTGGGTCTGCCAGGCTCTTGTGCTCTGTCCCTGAGTAGGTGGTTCTGCAGAACCTTTTTTGGATTCTCGACTGAACTACTTTTCTTCTTTACCCCCACCTTTTTTGTAAGACCCTTTTTGCCACAATTCCCCATCAGAGGAACTTATTGTCTGTCTAAGTTATTTCCATAATCTCTTTTATTTATCAAATAATCACCACCACGCTCTAAGAGTCTATTTGTTGAATCTTTTGTATCCTTTAAGTAGTTATGTATCCTAATACCCAGGGTGGGCCTCGGCTTCTGCTGCAGCTTCGTTGAACTACAGAATTATGTGAAGATGCATACACATAATAGGTGTCTAAGTAACCATTTTACATCCAAAACCTCCAAGGAGAAGTAGTAAGAGGCCCCTTTTGGGATGCTAATTAACTTCCTTTCCACTGTTTACTGCTCCTGTTTTCACAGGGAATTAAGTGTTTTTCTAGCAAGGAATAAATCTCTTGCTTTACTATCTTTATATGTAAGGGACAATTTTTGACAGACTAGCACTTAGTGTGGTATAAAATACAACATGTAACATTTTTCAAGCATTGTCATTCAGATGTGCACTCGTGTTTGTCTCCCCAGCGCCGTGTAGGTATATTTTAGTGCACACATATGGTATAAAAAGATTAAGCTCTGTGTTTTTGTGGGGTTTTCCATATAAATTTAAAGTTCTGTAAAAGCACCTTGGGTTTTGCTTTCTGTTTTCCCCTGTGACTTTGGCAAGCCCAAAGTATTAATAATTTACAGGGGGTTGATCAAGAGAGAAAGCCGACTTCCTCTTTTTTTTTCCCCATCCACTTTTTCCCTTTCTAAAAATTGTAAGCAGGACAAAATTCCTTGTTGTTGGTGAGAATCTAATCTGGAGGGGTGTGCTAATGGCAGCAAGACTTTGTGTGATGTAGCAAAATAAATTACGTTCCAATAGCTGCCTCTATAAAAAGTGATACAAAAATTTTTGCATCTTTAAATTTAGCCGAGTTCCCCTCTGCTCTTCATTCTTTTCTGTGAAGCATGCTAATTGTATCAGCTCTACATCACTTTTTTCTTCTTTTTTTTTTTTTTTTTTTTTTTTTTTTTTTTCTTTTTTTGTTTTTAAGAGTTTCTAGTTAGGTCCCCGAACGAAAGATTTGCTTTCCAAAAGCAAGGAGTGATTTGCATTTTCTGTCAACAACAGTGGGAATTGCTGAATGCTCAGCACTTTAGGAAGCCAGCCCACCTATGAAAATGCAGTACTTCTATGAGGAGGAGACCTAGAATTGCCACTTTTAATTAAAAACAAAGGCACACATCATTACTTGCTTTACAGTTTCAAATTGCCTGGTGGAATAAAATGCTGATTTCACTCAGCCTTTGGGATAGAAATCCTTTCAGGATCAATGGCAGTATTAAATATCTTTTAAAATTAGATTATTACATCTCAAGGATCTTGCAGTTGAGAAATACGCAAGGTACGGGTATTTTTTTTTTTTTTAATCAATCAAAGAAAGTAATTTTTATTATTAACACATATTTGAAAATGGTGTTTGACCTTGGCAAAAATACCAGCTTGTATGAGGGAAACAGAAGGAGTGACATGGCGGGAGTACTGTGTCCCCAGGGCCTTGTTACTCACGGCAGGTCTGTATGGCTGGCACGATTCCGTCACTGGTGGG
Organism: Tachycineta bicolor; assembly: GCA_025960845.1. NCBI lineage: Eukaryota > Metazoa > Chordata > Aves > Passeriformes > Hirundinidae > Tachycineta > Tachycineta bicolor. Next base: position 9,503 of record JANEHK010001774.1, on the reverse strand, counting down.
TATCAGGAGGTGTTATCTCAATGTCAGCAGAAGCCCTTACTGTAGTTACAGCAGCAAACGTCTTTTTTACCAGATCTAAAAAAGGCAATTTCCTTAAAAGGAGATAGTTTACTGAAGGGTAGAAAGTGTATTTTCCTTAACCGCTGTAAAGTTTGGTATTATTAGAAATCATTTTTTCATCCACTATAGAGCGAGTTACAGATTAAGCCACCTCTGAGCATTAAACTAGATAGAATGAATTGTTGATTTTGTTGTTGGTTTTTTTTTTCCTCGGCAATTTATGTGTTCTTGTGTCTTTCAATCTTTTGCAGTTTATCATCTTCATTCTCAAAGTGCTGCTACTAGAATTTCATCTATTACTTCAGGAGTAATCTCACCGTTGCTGTATATACTAGTAATTTTATCTCTTTTCTTCAAGCCTTCAGTTCAGAATGGAGGAAATTAATTTGATCTTTGTGTTGCACTGCTGGGAAAGAGGGAAAGGAGGCAGAGAGATTTTCAGCGTACACACAAGGAGTGAGACACTAGGGTTTGAGGCAAAACTAAATTTTCATTTTCTCTCTCAGAGTGAATCTCTGGCTACAAGCAAATCTAGTCAGACTTGGTAGGACAGGTGGATGTAGATAGGCTGTGCATTTGGATGGTGCTATGGGAGGTAAACAATTTTATCTGGATAGCAGCTACTTTAAAAGCTGGGACATGCTACAGTAGATAGTAGTGTCTTGACAGTGAAGCTGCTCTTGGCAGTAGGTAAAGCTTGGTCTCAATGTCGGAAGAGGAGTTGCCATCCAGAATTGATCTATTGGTTTCCCATGCATTACCAATGTTTCTTAGGGTATGCAAGGGCTCTGTACTCTAATTACACTGAGCGATTAAGCAACAAGAGCAGAGACACGTGGGACAAGAAAGGGTGAATGATAACCTGCTTTGAAAAAATCTTAACATGTGAGGCTGGGATTAGAACATCCTATAAATGTTAATGGGTGTTACTCAAGGGGGGGGAAAGCTGTGTGTGGGAGGCGTGAGGTGACATATAGCCTAAATATATAGCCAGCCTTTAACACAGTTAATACAGTCTACAATCAAGGTTTTACAAGAACTAATACCTGTTTAAGTGATTTACAGTTCAGAAATACTGATCAAGGGGTCGAGTACTGAATTTTAAATGCTGTAAAATTCAACAATAATGTGGCAAGGAGGACAACACTGAAAAGATTTCTCCTTTTGCCTTTGGAAAGTATTGGCTATGGACGACACATTTATGCCAGGTGTTTGGGGTTTTTTCTATTTTTAAGTTCTCAGGGATTGTGCTTCTACAAGGGAGCACAATTTCCTCCTACAGTTTCCGTCTCTGAATATTACTCAGTTTGTGTGGAACTCACAAAGGAGATGCCAACAGTGAGTCATCTGGTCACCAGCTCTGTCCTAAGGTTTTTCAGCTAAATCTTGCAATAGCTACTTTGATGTACTGAACAACAGTGATTGACCTTTGGTAAAATTCCCCAAAAGAGTGTAAAAGGCTGTGTTTAAAGTCAAATGGCCTTTTTCTGACACTGAAATCAAGTTTCAAAATTGGTGCTATTTCAAAAGCTTCACATTTGAGAAGTGGATGTAAGATGCAGTGAGTTGATTTATCATCTTAAAATTTCACAATTGTTATATTTTAGTAGTAAATTTTGAGGGTGTCTGGCAAAGTCACTTGAAAGACTCTATCTTCAAATGTCTAACAGAGACTTAGTTATATGCTTTTGTAGTATTAAGCCTCAGGAGATGCTGTTCTGAAAATGAAGTTTATACCTGTATGATCAATCATGAGCATGGCAAATATAGCCATTTTATTCATAAATATGAAAACACAGGGGCTTGTTTTGATGCAAGTTTTACAGGCTTAGTTAGCAATGAAAATGCTATATAAGAAACAATTGTTTGGTTAGATCGTTAAATGTTCCTGTCAGGAAGCAGATTTCCAGAACAAAAGTGACAGGGGGCTGCTCTAGCTCATAATCTTGCTTGCTCCTTGGCCAGGCATGGGTTAAATGCAGCAATGCTGAGGGCACACAGAAGTAGCACCAGAAGAGAAAAAGACTGGTCTTGGTCAAACTGGTCATGGATCTACAGAATAAGGTGACGCTCCCTTAAATGTGTGTCCATCCATATGGTGCTGAAAATTATTTCATAGCCTCTGATTCGTCATTGCCATCTCATGAATTTAAAGGCACTGGCTAAGCAACAGGAGTTCAGTGAGGTATGTGGCAGATTTGTGTCTTTTGAACGCTGAAGAGGGTGTTGGATAGTCAAACCGTGTTTTTCTGTTACCTACCTGTGAGCCAAAGCTATGACTCAGTGGAGCCCCGTGTTCTCACTTAACTGGTGAGAAGATTTGGGCATAGGATGAAGAGCAGTTCAGAGCACCTTATCTGCTGAGATTTGGCAGCATGAATGCCTGCTTTCCTCTGCTCTTCATTAGTGCAGCCAATGCTGAAATAATGCTGGTAAGGTAGGCTGGTCCAAGGACTCTTCACCAACAAAATCCCATTTAAGCCTCTAAGAAAGGTATTAAATGGGATTTAAGCAACATCTTGGCCCACACTGGCCCTCTGCTCAGGGAAGAATTTCATCTTAAGTTACAGAAAAATGTTTTAAAAACGTGTTTTCAGTTATCACATTATAGAATCATAAGGCTTAGGAAGGGAAAATACATATTAAGTCATTGTGTTAAATTGTTGCTATGCAGAATGTGCTATCAGAGTGTCCTTCCTACTTAGTGTTGTGCCCAGAACAATGTGTTAAATTTCTTGGTCTAGGAAATATCCATAATAAATTTTGATCTTACTGCATTTGATTTGGCCATAGCCTTGCACAGGAAGAAAACCAGTATCTCCCTCCCCACACGAAGGGCTCCACGCAGCCTTGCTGCTTTCTGATTATGGGCAATGGTGATGAAGAAAAGCAAAGGTTATGTAAGGCTTTTTCTCCAACCTTAGCAAGGGTATTTCTATTTCACCTTGTGTTTGTGTATAAGAATGCACTGGGCTCTTTTCTTGTCCATCAAATTGCACAGGTGTGTTGGCAGAAGGGTCACTGTGGACAGTTAGTGATTGATTGAGTGTATCTCCTGCTTGGAGATGTTTGCTAGGCTCAAGGTAGAAATTTTTTTTTTGCTTATTTATGCATTATTATTTTGCTCTTTTTAATTTTATTTATCTATTTACTTCCATGCTGTCATGTCATGTGACATAGATACTGTAATTATAAATTAGAATGTTTATAACTAGAATTAATGTAGATATTTTCTGTAAAAACTTCTTATTTCATGTCAGTTTCAGGATAATTTGTTGACCTGGAACACTGTGTCTTTAAAATTAAAATTAGACAAATTACCCTTACTTTCTGCAGCAAACTAATGCTTTTTTTTTTTTTTTTTTTTTTTTTTTAATGTCAGCCATTCACAAAATAAATTGCCAAGCTCTGAACATATAATTTCAAATTTGATTTATACCAAATTAACCTTCTGCTTATGAGCGCTTCCATTTGTTTCCCTTTCAGATTATTGAGTCATGAAAACCTTTGAGGTTTTGGGTTTCCATCCCACCTTGGCACAGGGAATTCTTCTGAAACCTTGAATTTCCACAAGATGGTGGAGCAGTTTGCTTTCCAGCTGCTTATACGCTGAGACTTGCTGAAAATCAGAGCTTTTTTACTGCCCGGAGAAGCAAGCATCTCCCAGATCTCCTTCCTTGGCTCTCCCTTGTGTTTCCTTCCCTTGCCTATGACAGCATTCCAGTAGGTGTGGGGGGCTTCCTGTGGCTGGGGAGAGCTGGCTGCCTGCGGGGAGGAGAGGGTCTCCCCGGCGGCCGCCTCCACGAGGACGGTGGCATTGCTGCTGCGAAAGGCGCAGGGAAGGTGCCGCCTGTCTGATGTCTGCCAGTCCTGGGGAGCAGAGGCGCAGGTTCTTCGATGCTGTGGTGGTCCTGTGTATAATCTCTTCCCGCCCTGGTGGGTTCTGATTAGCAGCAGGGAAGATTTTCTCCAGCGTTACTGTTTTCTCTGCATTTCGGCGTGTACAGCACCCATTCCATTTCATAGCCTGGCGTATTACTTAAAAACTGCAAACAGTGTGTTGAAATTACTTAGCTGGCTACAACAATATGTGAAATGCCTGTCAAAAGCTGTGTGCCTGTAGATGGGAGGAGCAGGCCTGAATGCTGAATTTTCTCACAACTACCACTGATTTTAAGGAAAGCATGGGATTTCTGACAAACAGCAGAACCAGGAAGGAGGATGTACAGCTTTGAGCTGATGCATCTTTTGCACTAGAAGTATATAAAATATTATCGATATGCAAGAGTTCATATTCTCTGTTTGACGTGTATGAAGCCCAAAGAAAATGTGTTTGTGCAGGATAAAACAATCTGAAGCAATCTTCTTACCCAGTGGCATACAGGTTGCTGTATACAACTCCAGTATGAGTTCAGTATGCAACTACTTTGATCAACCCCTAGAATATCTCTTTTCAAAGGAATCACATGAGTTTGTGTATTGATTTGTCACCTATGGTTGAATATTTCTCCTACAGAATGTTTAATATGACACATGTTTAAAATTAGATTTGGCAGAGCAATTTGTCTAGAGATTATTCTTGTGAAGTATTGATTCACAGCACTGCTGTGAGCTGGATTACTGTCCAAATTGGAAAAGCCAGTCGTAGAGAGGTCTTTATCCTTTAATAACAATTAGCTGCTTTCTTAGAGGGACACAGCTGACTGAAGCAAAGGAAAGCCGCAAAATGTCGGGCAACCAGGGAATCTAAGGCCTTCTCTTCAGAGATGTGGACTGCTGGGGAGCAGAAAGAAAAATAAGAAAAACACCAAAAAAGATGGTTTTCTGGAGCTGGAAATTAGACACTCTGATGCTGTTTATGTTACTAATAATTAGGTGCTCTGAGGAGCTGAATCGGACTCGCCTCTCTCTTCTTGGGCTTTTACCCAACAGCTGCCTGATTGATCAGAAAAACCTAACAGCAGAGGTGTTGCCCGCGGTCCATTTGGCCTTGAAACATTTATACAAGCACAGGTGGATGCTGAAGAACTACGAACTCCAGGTATCATTCCATGACACGCAGGTAAATGGACGTAGGTGTAGAGTTGGGCAGTGTTTGACCCTCCTCTGTGGGCACACTTCAGAATGGCTGAACCCCTTCTTGGCAAACCCTGCTCTGCTGAAATCGAGCAGATGTGGCTGTCCAGCAATTTTTGGGCTCTTGGGTGGATGCCTGACTGTGATGTGGATCTTGCAGTGCAATTGTGGTGCTAGAAGCGGGAATAAAGAGTGTGTGAACTAGGGGGATTGGCAAACACCTATGGCTCTTGAGGAGTGTTTGAGGTCACCCTGAAAGTGATTCCCAAATCCGTGACTTGGCCGAGTCTCTCTATTCTTCTGCACTGTCTTCTGCATCTTGCTCTTCCAGCTTTCCACAGTGACAGATTTATAGATCACTGTCTTTCTCCTCCTGCTTCTGCATGAGCAGGAGAGCAGCCTGTGCTGTGCTGTCAGGGCAGGGTGGTGGTGTAGAGCTTTGCTCACCAGTTTAAGGAAAAATTAAAGGCTGATATGAGAAATGAGGGTTCTGAGAAGCTGGATATATTGAGATGATATCTGGTTTTGCAATAATTTCAAATTTGAGAGAGGTTTCTTCTAGAATTGAGATACTGCTTCATCTTCTGTACAGAAATTAATGCAGTCTGTTTCTAAAACCCATCTTTTAGTCTGGCCAGAAGAATTGTCATACAATTAAGAGGAGGAGCTCACACATCAGGGTGATCTGGGACCGTAAACATATTCTTAAGAAGATTGTCATTGATATGAATTTCTGTTTCCCATATCAGAAGCATGTGGTGGGGCAGATGCCCTCAGACTCATACACACAGGCTGCTTAATATTTTGAAGTCGCAAAAGTAGTGTGTCTCAACATGTTTGCTTATCTATAAATCTTTAAACATGGAATGCACTGCTATGATGAAGTTATTAAAATTTGACATTATTACACCAGTAACAATTATGCTGCATTATATAATGGGAAGAAAGTATTATACATCTTCTTTTGAAACCCCAGAAAATTAGCCAAGGGAGAAATTAGAATGTAATTTTAATAGTGTATTTGGTTCATAAGCACTTATGTATCATTTTTGAAGTGCTTAACATATAACAAACATGATGCCATATGCTATAAAATTGCTTGATGATTGCCTCCATGTTTAATAATGGAACAAAAATGCATCAACTGCATGTTCACATCAAGAATCTACCTGTCTTGTAAATTACTTTTGATACAATTCACTTTTATTTGTCTGTATGTTCCTATTGGAAATGCAATTATAGATATTCAGTCCTGAAAAAATATGCATTTCTTAGTTTCTCATGTAAAAAGAGTAACATTTCAGTTACATTTCAGCTTAAATAAGTGGAAATTGTGGATATGCGTTTAAATGGACAACAATTAATACCTACTTTTATTTGCTCAGATTCAGTGTTTCAGTTGGATTGTGGGCAGTTTTGTGGAGGTGGATGTTTATTTGGTAATTGTGTTTACATAGTTTCCAGTTCTAGGAGCAACTCCAAAATATTTTGCCCCACATAAATACTCAGTGAATTTGAATTGCAGAACTTCAGCTCTGTTGCACTGACCTCTCAGTTTGAATTAAGATATTGAAGTAATCTATAAATATATATTTTTAAATAACCCCTTGCAAAAGACAAGTCACGGTGACTTTTAAGAGACTAACAGAATGTGGATCCTTAAAATTTATGATTTTTCTTCCTGGTTCTGAGAGTAGAGTACACACTCTTGAGTTTTAAGTACTGATTACAGACATTCTGCAGAGGTCCTTATATTTAATTGTTTCTCAGGGACAGTATGAATGCAAGAGAGCTGATTCTGGTTTTTTAATGCTATGAGCCCAGACTTGCCATATGTGACCTTACACAACCTTTGGATTAGCTTGCTTTCAAGTAAAAATATGGATACTTGACTCTTTGGATGCAAGATTTGCCATGAGGGGGTAGGAAGAGAGAAAAGTTACGTCTAAAAGTACTTGTATTGCTTTTGCTGAAATGAAAAAAAAAAAGAAAATCATGACTCCCAATATATGATGATCCATAGGGCTTGAAAACTTCATTCATGAGCAAAGAGAGGAGAGTTGTGCTCTGCCATGATCCCCTAGAGTTTTGAACATTCTCTGCTGCCCAGGAGGGAGCACTGCCCTGCCCAAAAGTAATAAGTTGTGTGCAGGGCGTTCGGTCTTTGGCTTTGCTACTGTTTTATTTCAGCTAATGGAGCTGTGACTACTCCGGATTGCGAGCGGTAATCGAGAGGCAAGGGGAGCATTCTTGCAAGAGCTGAATTCTTTGTATTAAATGAACCTGTTTCAATCAGGAGCCTTTGGGAAACTTTCTTCAGCAGAGTACTTTGTAATCTGGTGGCTTTGGCACTGAGCTGAGAGTGGAATGCTCTCTTTGAATGATGGCTCTCAGGTCTCCCGTGATTAAATGTGCATTTCCTAATTACTGTGTTGTCAATTCCTTTTAAGTGGGACTCCCTTGAAAACTCGTGACGTAGCACTTTCACGTGGAAAAAATAGCTTAAATAAGCAAGCAAATGAAAATTAACTTGTAGTTCGGTACTTATGGCTGCTTATCCATCAAAGGGTACATCTGTGTCTGCAGTGTTTATTTATTTATACCAGAAGGACACTGTTAACAGGACGGGTGTATCTCTCTATTCCAGCCGTCCCAAGCAGTGGCAGCTTGGAGAGGTGTGTTTCCCTGCCTCTAGCTGAAGGAGGGCTAAACCTGGGTAGTATGGGGAGCTCAAATCCTTGAAATGTTGGGCAAAGGAAAAGCTGCCTTCTGCAGATTTGTGAATCCAACCATGGAGCAGCTTTTTAGTGCAGTAGGGGAAATTGTGCCCTTGAGATTTTTACCCATGGGGGTGGGCAGCCAGGTATAATTGAGCTGTCTGAGTATCACTTCATTTCTGTCTTTCACCGTATGGCTGACATCTGGAGTCTCCCCTTCTATGCTGTCCTCAGGGTGATCAGGCTGGTGGATTGTTACAGGCTTAAGCAAGTCTAAAAATAGTTTTACTGTTGTGTAAAGAGCAATATGTTGGTTTTTCAAAGTTATTTTTCTATTCTTACCTAGTTTTCTGAGTTAGTAGCTGGCTAAAGGGATGTGAAGCCAGCGCTTTATTAACAATGGTGTTAACAAGAAAGTTTACATGCTGTAATTAGGGCATGGCCTGAGCAAACCAATAGACTTTACCACTGGGATTTTCTGAGTAGTGCTGGTTTGCACTCAGATTGCTAGTTGACACTTGGCTGAGCCTATCCTAATTCCTGTCATTTCTGACAGGAATGCTACAACATGGACCAGTCTGACTTAAAAGCTGGTTGTCTTTACTTCCTTGGCAAAGGAATCAGTAAACTGATTCCTTTGTAATGGAATGACACAATAACATGATAGCTGTGTGTCAGCTCATTTAAAGGCATATATTTTTATTCTTATTAAATAAATGCAAAACCCTCCCCCAAACCCCCTAAAACCCAGCAGTGGAACAGTCACTGAAAGTGACATTGATTAGCAAATTATTTCTGAAGTGAAAATTTCAAGGCACGCTGGTTTACTTATGCTACCTAAGTAAAAAAAAAAAAAAAAAAAAAAAAAAAAAATCTGGTTCAGGCTTAAGATGCAATAAAGTGAAGCATTGCACTGATTTTGGGTTGTAAGTGAATATTAATTACTTAAAAGCATAGACATTTTGCAATGACGTTAGGATACATTGTCAGTGTTATTCTGTAAATAAGACAAAGCAGCTACAGTTTTTTGTGAGTGCAACTCATTGCATATGATGTTTAACTTCACCTTGCACATTCCTACATTCTGGGATGCTTAATGAAACGGTGACCTAGGAAGTTATTAAAAGACCATGTATTTGCTAAATCTGTTCTTGACATCTAACATGCACGTGAATGAGATATTCTATTTTGCCTCTCAGAGAGTGCAGTTTCTCAGTACAGTATTGTAGGCATAAAAACTGTGAACTATAAAATACTTGTCAAAATGCTAATTTTAGCTTTCTTAAATTGTTACTATTATTATTAGAAAAGTCTAACTGAAAACAGGAAGAAAACTGTTACTTTGTCTATATTTTTCAACCCCCAAAAAAGTCTTAATTATGATTCCTGCCAATATCTCTCTGTTTTCCAAATCATATATTTAAGAAAAAATGGTGATAAGCCTGGCTAAACTCCTTATAAATAGTTGTTTTGAACTGTCATGAAAGGTATCCAGTTTCAGTTTTGTTCTGAGGTTTCACTTTCCGGTGCAGCAGGGGTTCAGAGTTGTACAAAGGGTGCACAGTTGCCTTATGTTAACACTTCCTAAATGTCATTTGAGCTGCTTCTCATATAGCAGAAAGACAGTAGCTTTTCTTAACTCAAAAGACT
>JANEHK010001773.1:0-11431 GCA_025960845.1 Tachycineta bicolor | reverse complement strand
CATCGAAGGAGTTTGGGGCCATGTCCATGGGCAACTCTATGATGGCTGCAGTGGCCATGGCCATTGTCAGCAGTGCCAGGGTGCAAGCCAGGGGAGCCATGGAGAAAGGGGGCCATCGGGAGCAGTATGGGATGCTGGGGGACACAGAGGGGACACAGAGGTGACACAAGGAGGGTTCCTCAAGGGGACAACATGGGGGAGGAGAGTGAGGTCGTCCCAAGGGGAATGGAGGAACTTCTGGCCAGGAGACTCCTGGACACATCCAGGGTCCCTGATCCCCAATCCTGGGGTTGCTCCTGGATACCCCAGTGTCCTCCAGCCCCCCTGGAACCCCAGTCCTACAACCACAATCTTGTGTCATTTCCCCAGTGTCTCCTCCGACCCTCAGGACCCCAACCCTGTGGTCACTCCCTGACTCCCCAGTGTCACTCTCACCCCACCCTCAGATCCCAATCCCACTCCCAGTCCCCTGTCCCCCTTGGTCTTGTTGGAAATGATAGACCCCAAGACCCCAGCCCAAATCCGGGGATCACCCCCTGCCCCCTGCAGTGTCCCCCAGCCCTCCCATGGCCCCAGTCACACTGCCAGCCCCCCCTGCTGCCCCCCAGAGCCCCGTGAGCCCCAGTCCCATCTCCCCAGTGCCTTCCACCTTCCCCCAGGACTGCAATCCCACATCACATTCACCCCAGGGTCACCCCCAGGGTCCCCCATGGCCCCAATCCTGATGCCATTTTCCCCTGTCCCCCATCCCAAGTGTCTCCAGTGTCCCCCCAGCCCCTGATATCCAGATTGGCCCAACTCCCTGACAGAACTGGAGGGATCACAAAGCCGCAATTCTTTACCAGCCCGCACTCACTGCGGATCTCTGCTGTTCCTGCAGGTCAGGGGGCACTTTGCCACACGGAATTTATCCCCCAGAATGATACATATTCATGCAAATGGGCCTTTGATTGAACACAGTAAGAAGCACTTTGCCTGGAAATCATTTGCATGGCTCTGCGTCTTTCTGGAAAACCTTTTATTGTCCTGGAGAGTTCCAAAAAAGGCATCTGAGTGGTCATTTGTGTGGAGTGCAAAATATTTCAGGCGACCTCAACTCAAACTTTCACTTTCGATATGCGCTGCTTCTTCACTTACCGCACTTATCAAAAACCATGCTGGAGCTCCCTTTATCTCTTTCTCCACTTGTTCTCACTGCATTTATCATCCTGTGTAAATACTTTTATATCTTTTTATCATTCTTTAAGTCACTCTTTAAGCCCTACCCAGCACCTTCAGCATGTGGGGAAAAGCCAAGCTATGGAAAGCCAAGTGTCCACAAAACAACCTTGAAACTTTATTCGAATACAGGGACAGGGTTTCCACAGCCATTCAGCCGTGAGCATTCTCTCTCGAGGTTTCGGAGGACGCAGCCTCCTTTTATCCCAAACTCCCGGCCGCACGTTGCCCTCTTCCTTTCCCCACTGGCTGAGGCCCCGGGAAGGTGCAGTCTATTTGTCTGTCTCTAGGATGCCTTGCAGTGGCTAGCTGGAACAGAGGCCAGGCACGATTACCAGAATAAAAGTGGGGATTTGTTCAAAGCCGCCCATAGACACACCTTGGGCAGGCAGAAGCCTCCGAGAGGCTGCACCCAAGATGAACCATGGCCACGAGTTTTTCACTCAGTTATCGGTTTGGTCTGTTTATACATCAGGGGTGAAGCCTCCAATTGCAGCTTCAGGTAATGAAGTCATATTCCCCCAGGTTTCTTAACACCTCAATTCACTTTTATTTATAATTTTCTGGGCCTGGCACAGTGAGGTGTCCTTGAGTTTCAGGCCTAGAGGGGAATTGTTTTGTCTGAATTGAACAGGAGAACAGCAGCTGACAGGTGATGGAGTTTTACAATTACACACTAAAGCAGCACAGGATCTGAAAAAGATAAAAGCAAAATCCAAATGCATCATATACACAGGGATGAGGTCCCTGGTCAGCTGTGTCTCCTCTTGAGGCTGAAGAGCCCCAGGTCCCACAGCCTTGCCTGGTGAGAGAGACGCTCCAGTCCCTTCATCATCCTCACAGCCTCTGCTGGACCTTCTCCAGGACCCCCACGGCAATCCTGTCCTGTGGAGTGCAGAGCTGGACACGGCACTGGGCAGAACTGTGTAGCAGGACTTAAGTTTTATTAAGCTTCTTGCTGATGGAAGAGCCTACACCCTCTGAGGGGAACGAGGACCGACTTGGTGCTGACGACCCCCCACAAGACACCTTCTGGACAGCTTGGACTTGCCAGAGTTCCTGAGTTGAAGTTGGTGGGGAAGCTGCCCGGGATCCAGGCATTTTTGTTTTGTCTTACATTTTAGTGTCTTGTGGGTGGGCGACCCCTTTCCATCAGAGACAGCCTTGGGGAGTGCGATCTCCCAGACAGAAAGGAGATGTGAACATGTGGGTTGGGGTAGTTGTAATTTTAGAGGGGGATTCATTTCATGTGGAAAGTTTAGTTTATTAATGAAGATTTTACCCCCTCTCTTTTTAACTTTATTGGGCCCTTTTAAAAATCCCAAACTGTAGATAGTGCTTTGCTGCAGACTCCAGGATGGTGTGGATGAATGTAGACGGGAGATCTCTGAAGCTGGGTTTTAGAAGATGAGGTTTATTGTAGAGGATGTGAGGGAGGCCTTGCTCTGAGTTGCCAGGCGCTGCTCATGGCAGGGCCTAGGGAGTGGGGGAAGGGGAGTAGGGAGAGGAAATTCCAAGAGAGGAAAGTCCTCGGGGAAGGGTGCCAGGTGAAGAGGGAGAGGGGAACGAGAGAGAGCAAAGAGACCAAAGAGACCAACCCACAGTCGCAGCCCTCTGATAAGGGGGCTTCCAGGTGGGCTGGAACGAGACTTGGGCCAATGGGGTTACAGACACCTGATCCTTCAGGGGAGGGTTACAGGTGTGGGATGAACCCTACATTGGGGGTGAGACAGAACATTCCATCTGACCTCTGGATTTATCTGCAGGTGACCTTCAGCTGGCCACATGACTGTTTTCCCAGACATCCAGTCGCTAGGACATCTCAAACATCAAAACTTGCTTTCAATTCTATCTCCCTTATAGGTTTCACTTTCTCAGAATCTAAGCAGTCACATTGATAGGGCTTTCTGGCTTCATCCTCCCCAAAACCAAACTGAAGGGGGGAACCGCCATGTTGAGTTCATTCCCGCCGTCCTTGTTTCCCACCTAGGCGTCAGGTCTGTCCCTTGTGACAGGTCGAACCCTTCCGTCGGGATCCTCCCCGTTCATGGGGAAGTCCATCCCTAGCTCGGGCCGCGCTCCTCTGATCCAACTTCTTCCAGTTCCTGCACATCCCAAACTGGAAATGACACCGGCCGCAAGGGAGCCATCTTGGCTCTCAAGGGCTCCAAACACCGTGCCTTGCCGGTCGGCTGAAAGCTTTACTGCGCTGCCGTTGGGCAGGAGTGTTTCCTCTTTGGAGAAAGAGAGCGAGCCACTGGAGCCCTTGGCGTGCTCCGTGTGGGCTGTTGGTTCTGGGATGGCAGTGGGGCAAGCGCTGAGCCCTTCCCAACATGAGACATTCCCACTCGGATCCCTCTGACAGCTCTGGACCTCAGCACAGAGAGGATGTGGAGCTGCTGGAGCCAATCCAAAGGAAGCCACGGAGAGACTGAGATGGGATAATGAGAGGAATCCTTCCCTGTGAGGGCAGTGAAGCCCTGGCACAGGTTGGCCAGAGAAACTGCGGCTGCCCAGTCCCTGGCCGGGATGGGGCGATGGGCAGTGCTGCCAGCTCGTGCTGCCGCCTGCTGGTGGCACCTGGAACTGCAGCTGGGGGCGGTGCAGGCGCAGTGCCGCTGTTTAACCCTGCTCGCTGCTGCCCTCCAGTGGGCAATTCCCAAACCACAACTCCCAGAATCCCCGAATCCCAGAGTGGGACAGGCTGGAAGGATCCAGAGTGGGCAGCTGGCCCAAGCTCCCAGCTCAGGCAGCACCATCCCTGAGCAGAGGGCTGGGTCCAGAGCAGCCCAGAACTGGACATGGCACTGGGCATCGCTGGACGCAGCACTCCTGATGTTCCTCACTGTGCAGGACAGAGCTGGACATGATCACTCCCTGACCTCTCTGCTCCTTCTCCTCCCGATGCCCCCTGGATCCCTCCTGGCCCCAGGACGCACATCCAGCTCCACTGGTCACCCACCAGCATCCCCAGGTCCTTCTCCAGAGCTGCTCCAGCAGGTCCCCCCAGCCTGGCATGGCACTGGGGACTGTCAGAATTCTTTATTGGCATTGTTTTGTACAAACTTTTAATAGACTGGCTTTGCACAATGGCCCTGGTGGCCACAGTGGTAGCAGTGGGTGTGGCAGCCTTGTGGCTCAGGGAGTCTTGGTGATGATGTTGGCCACAGTGGCCACAGTGACATCCATGCCGTTGGTGTCCTCATGACTCGGAGGGTCTGTCGGGGGCTGTTTTCCCAACATTCAGGTGGTTTCAGGGTCTTTTCCCCTCTGCACAGCTCGGCGCCAAGCCGAAGGAAGAGACGGAGTCTTCAGGTTTTGATTTTTCAAGGTTGCATTTTTTTGTTTATTGTTTCTTATCTTACAAATTTCTCACAGTCCAGCACGATGTTTGCAGGTGCATAGATTTCTCGCGTCTCTCCCCGAGCTGGGCTGTGCTTAATCTTTTATACTAATTACTACGTGTTCGTTATTTACTATTTCTTACCAATGTCTATCACTATTACTAAAAAAGTCACCTATACACTGACCCAATCCTTACTAACTACTTTGTGCCAACGTCTCTGCAGAAATAGAGTGAGAAAAGGAGAAGGAAGAAGGAGACAACGCCCCAGATTCTCCATTTTGTCCCCATTCACTCCAATGCTATAAATCTAAAATCACTATTTTTTCACTTTTTTAGTGACAAACTAAACTACTATTTTTTCACACTCCTGTAGTTTGCAAACCCTCTCTCAGTTTAGGAAGTTTTTCCCTTGAACTGAGATCAAAGCCAGTGTCTCTCTGAGCTCTAAGCTGGGGTCCCAGACCCCCCTGCCCAAGTCTCTGACTCTCCAGGGCAGCCAAAGAAATGCCCTGGACTCCAACAAGGGTCCTGGTGGCCACTGCCAGTGCTGTGGTGGCCAGGACGAGTCCTCCGAAGTGGAAGGGGGCCAAGGGGACGCTCCCATCTTGGGGACAAAGAGCGGTGTCAGAGGGACCATGGGTGCTGTGAGGGGGTTGGGGACAGCCATAATGGGTGTGTTAGGTGTGACATGAGAGATGGGGTCCATGATGTGACAGGTTGACAAAGTGTCAGGGGGGTATCGGGGGGTACAGTGGCCAGGGAGGTCAGAGGGTTTATGGTGGGCTTAGCGGTGACAGGGGTCAGGGTGTGCCACGTGGGTCCCAGCACACCCACATCCAGCACACAGGGCCTGTCCTCACAGATCTGCCTTTGGCAGGAAGGGACAGGGTCAGAATGTGGGTGTCCCAGTCCCTGTCCCTGTCCCTGTCCCTGTCCCTGTCCCTGTCCTTACTTGGCAGGGCTGTCCCTGTCCCCTCTCAGATGTGGAGGGCTCAATTCCTGTGCCCTGTCTTGGGCATTCCTGTCCCTGTGCCCTCCATGGGTGTCCCCAAGCTTGGTGTCCCCAGCACTGGGTATCCCTGTCCTTGTCCCTAGCACCGAGTGTTCTTCTCCCCACAAATAGTAAGTGGTTTTCCCTGTCCCCCAACCCCAGTGAGTGTCATTGTGCCACCTGCATCTCGTCGTGGATGTCCCCATGGCCACAGCGGGTGTCTCCATCCCCCAGGCTGTCCCCTGTGTTGTCACCTTGCAGCCACTCGCAGTTGTAGTTGCTGGAGATCCTGGTGGAGCGGAGCTCGATCTCTGACTGGTCCCCTTTCCGGGTGACTTTGGTGACCTCAAAGGTTTCGTGTGGCGGGATCAGCACCTCACGGTTCCTTCAATCGTAGGAAAAATCCTGGATGTCCATACCGTGGCACGTGTACACCTGGAATACCGTGTCTGTCCCATAGCCTTCGGCGACCTCTCTGCTCAGCGACGTCGATGTGAAATGACCAAACCGGACCCTCTGGCCACGCCACACCATGAAGCAGATGTCACGCACACCCCAGGTCACCTTGCGACACTGCGCATTCTGATCCTCCCTCAGCTTCACCAGGGCCTGGGTCAGCAGGAAATGCAACGTTTTGAAGTGGAAGTTGTGCCTGTACTCCTGGGGGGAGCTCCCGGCCTTGCGCACGGCCTCATTGAACGGCCTGTACACGTACTTCATTGAGTAGGCCATGACAGCGATGGCCTGGGCTGAGGACGACAGAGGGGACACCGGGGACCCCTTCCTCTGCCACTGAGCTACTGCCTTAAGCCAGGACCTGGCAAACAGAGGATTCTTCTGGAACTCGGAGCGGTTGAGGGCTGGCAACGCCGCGGTCATGGCAGGGCCGCAGCCCCGGTACTGGTCATCAAAGGAGTTTGGGGCCATGTCCATCCGCTCCTCATCAATGGCTGCAGTGGCCACGGCCATTGCCAGCAGTGCCAGGGTGTGAGCCAGGGGGGCCATGGAGGGGAGACGTCACTGGTATTGGTTTGGGACACTGAGGGGACACAGAGGTGACACACTGAGGGGACACTGGAGGAGAGAGAGGGGACACAGGGAGGTTTCCTCAGGGAGGGATTGGGAGGGGAGTGGGGTCAGCCCAGTGGGGAGGGAGGCACTCCTGGCCAGAAGACCTCTGGACATGTCCGGGGTCCCTGATCCCCAATCCTGGGGTTACCTGTGCCTCCCCAATGTCCCCCAATTCCACAAGGTCCCCAGTCCCACAGTACCATGTCCTCCTGGCCCCTCCAGAATCCCAATCCTACTCCCATGATTAAAACTCCCCTCAGCCACCGTGAAATCCCAAATCAAATCCTGGGTTCGCTCCCTGAGACACCCAGTGTTCCCCTCAGCCCATCCCAACACCCCAATCCCAGTCCCCAATTTCTTTGGTGCTGCCCCAGGACCTCAACCCTAATCCAGGCACCACCCCTGACCCCCAGTGTCTCCCAGCCCTACCCATGACCCCACTCCCACCATCCCCTGTCCCCTCGCTTTCCCCCAGAGCTCCACAGGACCCCAGTCCCAGTTCTGCGATTCCCCCTGCTCCCAGGAGTGCAATCCCAACCCCACAGTCTCATGAACCCCCCGAGTGTCCCCAGTGCCCCCCCAGCCCCTGGTGCTGGAACAGGCTGGAGTGAACTCCCTGACACAACTGCAGGGATCACAAACCACAATCCTTTATCAGCTCACACTCACTGCGGATCTCTGCTGGTCCTGCGGGTCCGGGGGGAGGCTTTGCCACAGGGTATTTATCTACCAGAGTCATAAATATTCATTTTGTGGGGCTCTGAATAAATACAGAAACAGCAGGTTTCCTGTAAATAATTTCCAAGGCTCTGCCTTGTTTGGGAAATAATTTCTGTTGTCCCAGAGAGGAAACAAAGTGTGGTCTCCATGTTTGGTTTTCATAGAGTGCCCCAGCATCCCAAATGACTTCCTGTTGATCTTCTGCTTTCTGCAGACACAACTTCTTTTGAGCTCCTGAACTTGGCAAAAAACCCTCACTGGAGTTCCTTTATCTGTTTCTTCTCTGGTTCCAGATGGATTTTCCCTGATCTGTTGAAACTTTTACATCCTTTTCAGGCTTCTGCCTGTTTGTTTTTAAGCTCTATGCAGAACTTCCTGGGGAACTGAAACTTTCTATTCTCTGATTTCTCACCCTCCATGACCTCAGTCCCACCGCCCCATGTGCCCCCCGAGCCCCCCAGCCCCACTCCCCACTGCTCACGCAGTTGCTGTCACACCTCAGACACCACATGGGGTCCGCTATCAGATGACATCCCTGCGGGCACCCTGAGCCTGGCCATGATCTCCTGGGGAGGGCCTGCGTGATTTTCCCGGCCTTGTTGGGGCAGCAGGAGAAGTTCTGGAGCCCAAAACAGGGATCCACCAACAACAGGACATCCCTGAACCCTTGTTGGTGCGGTGGCTCAGAAAATCCATTTGCCAGCAATCCCTGGCAGTGTTTCCTCTTCCAGGGATCCCTGGAGGTGATGGGTTTGGATTCACAGGGTTCTTTTTAAAACACATTGTCCTAGGGTGACTTTATGATGCTGGTATCCCCAATCCTCTGTTCTGTTTGTGCTGGAGATTGAGTTCTGTGCCTTTAAGACTGGATCTGGGAGCAAAAGAGGAGCAAGAAGAAGGGCCGAGTTTGTTTTGAGAAAACTGCCAGGTTCCTACAAATTTTTCTCCAGGCTGGGTGTTCGGCTGAGGCTCAGAGAGACTGCAGGACACAGATCTTTTATTTTTAATTAGTTTTATGTATCTAGGGCAGAGAAGTTCACTGGGCTGGGGGTTTTTCTCCTTACTTTTTTCCTCTTTTTTTTCTTGGGATGGATTAAACCTGCTCTGGACTGAAAAGACCCAGGCAAGTACCAAGGGGGTGTTTACACCTGTGGCTCTCCAGGGCCTGGACCTTGGCATTTTCCAGCAGCGCCGGAGGGGCCGTTTGGGTTTGCTCCTCAGAGGGACCCCAAAAAAGGCGTTCTCTCCCAAATTCACCCTAAACCAGGACACCCATCAGGCACTGTTCCATACCAGACCTGAGCATTCTGTCCTACGGACACTGAGTGTCTGAGGCCGCAGACCCGTCCCCATCCCATCGATTCCCCGGAGGTTTGCTGGGGCTTTTCTCCTTTACAAACCGCAGCATTGGTTGGGGTGGGCCTGACCTGGTTATTGGGCGTTAGCCCTCACCCTCTGTCCTGCTTTAGGGACAAATCTGGAAGAAAACCCCTGAATGGGATCCCTCTGGGAAGCAAACCCAAGTGGCCCCTCCCTCCAACTCCTCCGGTAAAAGAACTTCTTTGGAGAAAAGTGGTGAAAACTATTTTACTTAACAAACAAAGTGCATACAAGTATAATGAATGAATAATATGAAACAATAAAACCTCTCGTTCTGGAGTGAGATGGCAAATTGAGAAAGTTCTTGCCGTGGGTGGAGCTCGGCTCTCTCTCAGTCTCTCATCAGTCCCAGTCCCTCCGGTGCTGCTGGAAAATGCCAGGTCCAGGCCCCAGTGGGCCGCAGGTGCAGCCCCCAGTGCTCCCCTGGCTTTTCAGTCCAGAGCAGGTTTAAACAGTCGCAAGAAAAAAGGGGAAAAAAACCATTCCAGGGAACTCCTCTGCCCTAGCTAGCTGAAAATAACTAAAAGAAAAAAAAAAAATAAAATCTCTCTGCTACCTCCGGCTGAGGTGTGGCGACCTGGTTCAGGAACGACACGGCAGCCACACACAGGCTGTTCGGGTCACCAGCTCACAGACACCAATGTTGTGGACGGCTAATGGCGTTTATTAACTGGTTACATGGAGTTATAAAACCTCTGTTTGCTACATCACATCCGTCTGCTTGCGTTACAAGTTACGTGTTGCTTACCTTATCAAGGACACTAACCAACTAGGTACTGAGGGAGGGGTTCTGTCTGCCCGTACAACCAATATCTTCCAACCTCCTGTCCCTAATCTTCCACATCTCTCTCCTGCAGTCTCTCCGAGCCTCAGCTGAACACCCTGTCAGGAGAAGAATGTGCAGCAGTCAGGCAGTTTTCTCAAAACAAACTCCACGCTTCTCCTTGCTCTTAGAACCAGTCTTAAATGCACAGAGCTCAATATCCAGCATGAACAGAGCAGACGACTGGGGATACAAACATTATAAAGTCACCCTAGGACACCCTCCCAGCCTCCCACCTCCTTTACTGTGGGCTTTTAGATAAGCAGCTAATTTTCAATCTGCCCAGCTCTATCCTGGCCCCACCTCTGGTGGGGAAATTCCTTTCTCAGGAATTAACAGCAGGATGTTTTGTAGCAGAACCTCTGCGGCAGCTTTATTGCAAGCCAATTTCCCACACGGATTTGGCATCCCCCAGCTGGTGTCGCCTGGATTGCAGTACGGCCGCTTCCTTGGGACAGCTGGGTGGTGTCATGGAGGGGATCAATATTCCTTGTTGATATTTAATCAGAAATCCCTGTGCTGTCAATAGACCTCTTTCATTCCCTGTGTCTGCATGGGCATGAGCAATGCTCAAAGCAGATGGCAGGTGATTTCCTGTGTTTGCCCTTTCTCCTGCTGCCAATTCCAGAGCTCTTTGTAGCATCGCCAGCTCTGCCATTTGTTCCACGTCCTCTTGCAGTTAGGGTGAGCAGAGCATTCACCATAAGGTTTCGTCCCTGACTGGATTTCCCGGCCTCTAGGTTGAGGGGAACTGTCACTGCTATGGCTCACAGGCATGCAGGCCAATCCTGGCTGATGCTGAGTTGTTTGGAGAAGCACCCCAGGGATCTGTCCTGAAGTCTTCTCTGAAAAAGGCAGCCCCAGAATGACCTCTGATTCTGACTCCTGAGGACAGAAATGTGTTCTGCAACACAAAGATGTCTCTGATGGCTGCATGTCCCGTGGGATTTCCAGACTTTAACAAAGCCCTTGGATCATTTTGTGCACCAATGGCACCACCGGGCCCGTGGAGTGCTGGTCTCATGTACAGTGGGACAGGAGATGGGGAGCACCTGGGGGGACACTGGAAGGGTGAACATGGGACTGGGAATGGGACTGGGAATGGGTGGGGCACTGAGGGAACACTGGGAAAATCTGGGATTGAGCCCATGGTTTGGGCTGGGGAACCGCAGAGGGGCTGGGGTGACACCTGGGGGAAGGGACATGGGACTGGGAGTCCAATTATGGGGCTGGTGGGCAGAGGGATGACCCTGGGGGGACACAGAAGTGGGGGCCAGGGAGGGTACTGTGGGCCTGGGGTCATGGAGGGCACTGCTGGGGGCACAGGGAGTGAGGCCAGCATTTGAATCAAGGTCCTGGGGGTCTGAGGGACACTGGGGAGTCCAGGAATGACCCCAGGACTTGGGATCAGCATCCCGGAATGCGTCTAGGGCTCTTCTAGGCAGAGCTGTCCCCTCATCCCCTGGGCTGACCCCAGTGCCCCTCCACAGTCCCTCATTCCAATGTACTGCCGGGTGCCACAGTGTCCCCTCAGTGTGTCCCCTCTGTGTCCCCCAGTGTCCCACACTGCTGCTGGTGGCCTCTCCCCTCCATGGCCCCCCTGGCTCACACCCTGGCACTGCTGGCAATGGCCGTGGCCACTGCAGCCATTGATGAGGAGCGGATGGACATGGCCCCAAACTCCTTCGATGACCAGTACCGGGGCTGCGGCCCTGCCATGACCGCGGCGTTGCCGGCCCTCAACCGCTCCGAGTTCCAGAAGAATCCTCTGTTTGCCAGGTTCTGGGTGAAGGCCGTGGCTGAGTGGCAGAGGCAGGGCTCCCGTGTGTCCCCTCTGTCATCCTCAGCCCAGGCCATCACTGTCATGGCCTACTCAATGAAG
>JANEHK010001771.1:0-11448 GCA_025960845.1 Tachycineta bicolor | reverse complement strand
CACTGGGGGCTGCACCTGCGGCCCACTGGGGCCTGGACCTCGGCATTTCCCAGCAGCGCCGGAGGGACTGGGACTGAGAAGAGACTGAGAGAGAGCCAAGCTACACCCACGGCAAGGACTTTCTCAATTTGCCATCTCACACCAGAACGAGAGGTTTTATTGTTTCATATTATTCATTCTTTATACTTGTATGCACTTTATTTGTTTAGTAAAATAGCTTTTTCCACTTTTCTCCACAAAGGTTTTTTTTTTTCCTGGACTGGTTGGAGGGAGGAGCCACTTGGGTTTGCTTCCCAGAGGGATCCTATATTTGGGTTTTCCCCCAAATTTGTCTCCAAACCAGGACATACCCTTAATTGGCACCCAACGTGGGGCTCGAGAGAGTGGAAAAAACTTGTACTGATTATTATTAACTGCATTTTTTGTTGTCCTTTGGGTAGGGATTAAACAGACAGTGGCCATGTTGTTTCTTGAAGTCCTAACGTCTCTTAGAATAGAGTCTTTTCTGCATTTCTGTTCCCTAGGCTTTTTTGAGGTCTTAATACCTTTCTGGTCTCTAGGTTTGTTTTCCTACCCAGAAATAGCTCCAATATTGTCCTTAACATACAGCTTTTACACTAGGGATGCACAAATTAGAATAGTTATTTTGCTGGGTTCGGTGATTATGGTTTACAAGAAGCTTATAAAGATACTGGAGTTTGTTCTGGGTATGTTCAGTTTATGGTTTTTTCATCCTACCCTGCGTCCTAGTTCGAGTAGCATGTTGTGGGGATTTATCAATAATTGCACCCAGTTTGTTAAAGGAGGAGTAGGGAATGAGGTTCTTCAGCCTCTTTGTTCCTTCTTCTCTTTTGAGTCAGTTACATCACTTTTGGAGAATGTTCAGGGTCTTTTGAATGTTAAAGACCCTACCTCCCTAGTATTTCACCTCGTGACTTTCCTCTATATGGCTTATAGCTTGTCTAAAATGAGTCACACACTGCTAAACACTATAGGGCAGCAGATAGAGGCAAGGGAGCAGGGAGATACATCAGTCACTCAGGCTGCAGCCAACCCCACAGCTATTCAGGATGCAGCTAAACCAGACAGTGAGGCTAAGACACCGGCAGTTGCTGCAGTAAAGAAGGGAAAGAAGCACATGGACAAAACCGATCGACCAGTAGACGATGATTCAGGTGAAGGATCCTCAGTGCCTCCTGACACCCAGTCAGGAGTCAAACCAACTGACACACAATCAGAAGCGAAAGCAACTGATGATACACAGTCAGAAGCTGAACCAACTGATGCGAAATCGGAAGCCCAAGCAACTGGTACAGGATCGGGAGTCCAACCAACTAGCACACGATCAGAAGCCCAACCAGCTGCTACAACATCAGGAGCCCAACCAACTGCTACAACATCAGGAGCCCAACCAACTGCTACAACATCAAGAGCCCAACCAACTTCTACAAGATCAGGAGCCCGACCAACTGCTACAAGATCAGGAGATACTATTGAGGCCTTTTCCCTGAAGGACCTTCGTGGCCTAAGAAAGGATTATACTCGACGATCTGATGAATCTATAATTAGTTGGTTAGTCCGTCTTTGGGATGCTGCAGGCGAGGCTACAATACTGGATGGCACTGAAGCGAGACATCTGGGATCCCTATCACATGATCCAGTTTTTGACCAAGCAATGATGAGGGAGGCTAGTCCTTGCAGTCTCTGGGAACGGGTCCTGGGAAGCGTGGCACAAAGATATCTGTGTGCCGACGATCTCTATATGCAGCAAACTCAGTGGAAAACCATTGAACAAGGGATTCAGCGCTTGAGAGAAATGGCAGTGGCGGAGATTGTCTTCTCAGATGACCTAAACACTAGGAACCCAGACTTGGTACCATGTACACCTGTAATGTGGCGAAAACTTGTACGACTTGGGCCACAGGAATACTCCTCTGCTTTAGCAATAATGAAGCGCGATGAGACAGAGGAGACTGTGCTTGATATGGCGAAGAAGCTCCGAACATATGCAGATGCCGTGCATGGTCCAACACATGTAAGAATCGCAGCTTTGGAAACAGAGGTGCGGGGATTAGCAGACAATTTCAAAGAAATCAAGGAGAGCATTCTCCAGATCTCTGCAGTACAAGTTAGGGGCTCTGGCACCACACGCAAACGTTCCCTAGATAGAGAGGGAAAAGGCATTCCACGAGCTAAGCTGTGGTCCCTCCTGCGTGATTGTGGAGAAAACATGAAAAGATGGGATGGAGAATCTACTGAGGCTATGACACAATGGGTGCGTGAATTGTTAGATGGCAAGACTGTGAGAGGAAGTTCTAGCAAAAAGGAAGCAGCTCCGGTTACCCGGGGAAATAAGGATAATCAGGCTTAGAGGGGCCCTGCCTCTAGCCAGGTAGAGGCTAGGGAAAACCGTGTTTTTTGGACTGTGTGGATTCGTTGGCCTGGCACATCAGAACCACAAAAATATGAGGCCTTAGTTGACACTGGTGCACAGTGCACATTACTCCCATCAAGACATGTGGGGGAAGAATCTGTTTCCATTGCTGGGGTGACAGGGGGTTCACAAGATTTTACTTTGGTGGAAGCTGAGGTGAGCCTGACTGGAAATGAGTGGAAGAGACACCCTATTGTGACTGGCCCAGAGGCTCCATGCATTTTGGGCATAGACTTCCTCTGAAATGGGTATTTCAAAGACCCAAAGGGATTCAGGTGGGCATTCGGGATAGCAGCTGTAGAGACAGGGGATGTTAAGCAGTTGAATACCTTGCCTGGACTATCAGAGAACCCATCTGCTGTAGGTCTTCTGAAGGTGGAAGAGCAACAAGTGCCAATTGCCACTTCAACAGTGCATCGCCGACAGTACAGAACAACTCGAGATGCTGTGATCCCCATCCACAAGATGATCCGTGAGCTGGAGAGCCAAGGGGTGGTCAGCAAAACCCACTCACCCTTCAACAGCCCCATCTGGCCTGTGCGCAAGTCTGATGGAGAATGGAGATTGACTGTGGACTACCGTGCCTTGAACGAAGTGACTCCACCATTGAGCGCTGCTGTGCCGGACATGCTGGAACTCCAGTACGAGCTGGAGTCCAAGGCAGCAATTTGGTACGCCACCATTGACATTGCTAACGCATTTTTCTCCATTCCTCTGGCTGCAGAATGCAGGCCTCAGTTTGCTTTCACCTGGAGGGGCGTGCAGTACACCTGGAACCGACTGCCCCAGGGGTGGAAACACAGCCCCACCATCTGCCATGGACTGATCCACGCTGCACTGGAAAAGGGTGCGGCTCCGGAACATCTACAGTACATTGATGACATCATTGCGTGGGGAAACACAGCAATGGAACTGTTCAAGAAAGGAGAGAAGATCATCCAAATTCTCCTGAAGGCTGGCTTTGCTATCAAGAAGAGCAAAGTTAAAGGACCTACTCAAGAGATCCAGTTTCTAGGAATAAAGTGGCAAGATGGAAGGCGTCAGATTCCCACTGAAGTCATCAACAAGATCACAGCAATGTGTCCACCAACCAACAAAAAGGAAACACAAGCTTTCCTAGGCGCCATAGATTTCTGGAGGATGCACATTCCTGAGTACAGCCAGATTGTGAGCCCTCTCTACCTGGTCACCCGCAAGAAGAACAATTTCCACTGGGGCCCTGAACAGCAACAAGCCTTTGCCCAGATCAAGCAGGAGATCGCTCATGCAGTGGCTCTTGGCCCAGTCAGGACGGGACCAGATGTGAAGAACGTGCTCTACTCTGCAGCCGGGAACAATGACCTGTCCTGGAGCCTTTGGCAGAAGGTGCCTGGGGAGACTCGAGGCCGACCACTGGGATTCTGGAGCCGAAGCTACAGAGGGTCCAAAGCCAACTACACTCCAACAGAGAAGGAAATCTTGGCCGCCTATGAAGGAGTTCAAGCCGC
Organism: Tachycineta bicolor; assembly: GCA_025960845.1. NCBI lineage: Eukaryota > Metazoa > Chordata > Aves > Passeriformes > Hirundinidae > Tachycineta > Tachycineta bicolor. The sequence continues at coordinate 7,527 of JANEHK010001771.1, read as the reverse complement.
CTCAGAAGTGGTAGGCACTGAAACACAACTCCTGCTGGCACCTCGACTACCAGTGCTGGGATGGATGTTCAAAGCAGAAGTTCCCTCTACCCACCATGCCACCAATGCCACATGGAGCAAATGGATTGCCCTCATCACTCAGTGTGCCCGCATTGGAAACCCAAATCGCCCTGGGATTCTGGAAATAATTACAAACTGGCCGGAAGGTGAAAACTTTGGTCTCATGGATGAAGAGGAGCAGGAAGAAATGACACGTGCCGAAGAGGGTCCACCATACAACCAACTGCCAGCAGAAGAAACACGCTATGCTCTTTTCACTGACGGTTCCTGCCGCATCGTTGGGATGAAACAAAAGTGGAAAGCAGCCGTATGGAGCCCCACACGACAGGTTGCACAAGTCACTGAAGGAGAAGGTGGGTCAAGCCAACTTGCTGAACTCAAAGCTGTTAAACTGGCCCTGGACATTGCTGAAAGAGAAAACTGGCCAAAGCTCTACCTCTACACTGATTCGTGGATGGTAGCCAATGCTCTGTGGGGATGGCTGGAGAAGTGGAAAAAGGCCCATTGGCAGCGCAGGGGAAAGCCAATCTGGGCTGCAGATGAGTGGAAGGACATTGCCACTCGGGTAGAGATGCTACCTGTCAAAGTCCGTCATGTAGATGCCCATGTCCCCAAGAGTCAGGCTAATGAAGAGCACCTCAACAACCAGCAGGTAGATCAAGCTGCAAAGATAGAGGTGTCAAAGATAGACTTAGATTGGCAACACAAGGGAGAGTTGTTCCTAGCTCGATGGGCCCATGATGCCTCAGGTCACCAGGGCAGAGATGCCACCTATAAGTGGGCACGAGACCGAGGGATCTAACCATGGACAGTATTTCTCAGGTTGTCCATGACTGTGAGACGTGTGCTGCCCTCAAGCAGGCCAAGCGGGTGAAGCCCCTATGGTATGGTGGGCGATGGTCCAAGTATAAGTACGGGGAAGCCTGGCAGATTGACTACATCACCCTTCCCCAAACCTGCCAAGGCAAGCGCTATGTACTGACCATGGTGGAAGCCACCACTGGATGGCTGGAGACCTACCCTGTGCCTCACGCTACTGCCCGGAACACCAATCTAGGCCTTGAAAAGCAAGTTCTTTGGAGGCATGGTACCCCTGAGAGGATTGAGTCAGACAATGGAACTCATTTCAAGAACAGCCTCATCAACAACTGGGCTAGGGAACATGGCATTCAGTGGGTGTACCATATCCCCTATCATGCACCAGCTTCAGGGAAGGTCGAAAGATACAATGGACTGCTAAAAACTACCCTGAAAGCACTGGGTGGGGGATCATTCAAAAATTGGGAACAGCATCTAGCAAAGGCCACCTGGTTAGTTAACACCCGAGGTTCCACCAACCGAGCAGGCCCTGCCCAATCTGAGCCCCTACATACAGTAGATGGAGAGAAAGTCCCAGTAGTACATGTAAGAGGTTTGTTAGGGAAGACAGTTTGGATCAATTCTGCTTCAAGTACGGAGGATCCCATCCGTGGGATTGTCTTTGCTCAGGGACCAGGCTGCACATGGTGGGTAATGCAGAAAGATGGAACCACACGATGTGTACCCCAGGGAGATCTGATTGTTGGGTGAGAACCGTGTATAATTATCGTTGTGTGCTGAATGGTACTGCCACTGTATGTAGCTGTATATTGCATATTGTTTTTATATAGATATATGTGTGTGTAGAGCTAGAGTATATATTAGTTTTAGTAAATTGACAATATGGGGATAAGGGGTGGAATGTCCTAGGGTAACTTTATGATGCTTGTATCCCCAATCGTCTGTTCTGTTTCTGCTGTATATTGAGTCCTGTGTCTTTAAGACTGGTTCTAAGAGCAAGGAGAAGCGCAGAGTTTGTTTTGAGAAAACTACCTGACTCCTCCACATTCTTCTGCGGACGGTGTTCGGCGGAGGCTTGGAGACACTGCAGGACAGAGATCTTTTTGCTTTTAGTTAGTTTCAGCTAGCTAGGGCAGAGAAGTTCCCTGGACTGTTTTTTTTTTCCTTTTTCTTGGAACTGTTTAAACCTGCTCTGGACTGAAAACCTAGGGGAGCACTGGGGGCTGCACCTGCGGCCCACCGGGGCCTGGACCTCGGCATTTCCCAGCAGCGCCGGAGGGACTGGGACTGAGGAGAGACTGAGAGAGAGACGAGCTCCACCCACGGCAAGGACTTTCTCAATTTGCCATCTCACTCCAGAGCGAGAGGTTTTATTGTTTCATATTATTCATTTCTTTATACTTGTATGCACTTTATTTGTTTAGTAAAATAGCTTTTTCCACTTTTCTCCACAAAGGTTTTTTTTTTTCCTGGACTGGTTGGAGGGAGGAGCCACTTGGGTTTGCTTCCCAGAGGGATCCTATATTTGGGTTTTCCCCCAAATTTGTCTCCAAACCAGGACACTTATCCAGTATGTTGATGATTTACTTCTCTCAGGCGAGGATGAGGAGAAAATCAGAGAATTCACCATATTGTTACTGAATTTTTTGGGAAACCAAGGGCTCCGAGTATTGAAAGAAAAACTTCAATTTGTGGAGAATTAAGTAAAATACTTAGGGCATATAATAAGCCAAGGGAGCAGGGGATTGAATCCTGAAAGGATTACAAGAATAACCTCACTTCCCCAGATGAAAAGGAAATTAGAAAACTTTTAGGCCTGTTGGGATGTTGTAGGATATGGATGGAAGGGTACACCCCGGCTGTTAAATTCCTGTATGAAAAATTAGTAAAAGATGAAATTACATGGGGAGAAGAAGAAGAAGAGAGATTTGAAAGTTTGAAACAAAAATTGATTAGTGCCCATGCTCTGTCTCCCTGTTTTAGAAAAACCTTTTCACCTGTTTGAAGATGTGGAAAATGGGGTAGCCCATAGAGTCCTAGCCCAAGAATAGGGGGGGACACAAGAAACAAGTGGCTTATCTGGCAAAGTTGTTAGACCTTCTTAGGAGGGGGTGGCCTACCTATATCCAGGCAGTAGCTGCCACTGCCTTACTAGTAGAAGAAAGCAGAAAATTAACTTTTAGCAGGAGACTAAAAGTGCACATCCCACATGCAGTTAGAAATATTCTGAATCAAAAAGCTGAGAAATGGCTCACTGATTCTCGAGTGCTAAAATATGAAGCAATTCTAATAGATAAAGATGATCTGGAACTAATTAAAGAAAAACACCTTAATCCTGCCCATTTTTTGTATGGAGAACCAGTAGAAGAAGTAGTGCATGATTGATTAGAAATCATAAACTATCAGACCAAAGTGAGAGATGATCTGACAGACCAACCCCTTCAAGGGCGGAAGCGATTATACATCGATGGATCCTCGAGGGTAATTCAGAGGCAGTGAATGTCAGGGTATGCCATAGTAGATGAGAAATTAGTAACCTTAGAAAAGAAAAGGTTATCCCTCCAGCTGGTGAGCCCAAGCATGTGAGTTGTATGCTTTAAAATGAGCCCTTGAAATACTAACATGAGAAAGGGGGACTGTGTATACCGACTCCAAGTATGCCTTTGGAGTGGTGCATACTTTTGGGAAAATTTGAGAGGAAAGAGGACTGATAAATTCAAAAGGAAAGGGATTAGTTCATGAAAGGCTTATTTCAGAAGTATGAGAAGCATTACAATTGCCAGAGGAAATTGCTGTTGTGCATGGTTGGGGACACCAGAAAGGGACCACCTTAGAAATATGAGGAAACACCCTAGCAGACTTAGAGGCTAAAAATGCAGCTGAGTCAGGAGAGGAGAAACTGATGATGATCCAAACCCCCACAGAAGAAATTTGGGATATACCAGTATTCAGTGAAACAGAATGTCTGAGCACTAGAAACAATTCCCAGTAAATACCATAATATTTGGGAAATCATCATTTATGCTTATTCTCAGTAGCAGTAAGCCACTGCTCTGGGGTAATTTCCAGTTGTTCAGGTAGACCAAACTTATATCCACACATTAATCATTGAATTTGTGCATTATTTCTGCTGCGTCTCATTGGATCACGTTGACAGCAAGCACCTCTCCTTTTATGAGATGTACAGTACCACAGTATCCCGCATTCAACACATTTGCATTCAACTCAGGCTTGATGATACTCAATATGACAAACTAAACAAGAGAAGGGGAGGAGTAGTCCTGCATTAAGTTCTCACTCAAAGGCTGTAACTATTTGCCTAGGGTCTTGGTGTTCCCAGTCAAAAGCAAGAATAGACTCATGAAATGGGAGTTGTGCACTGTATGAACCTCTTTGCAATGTATGGAGTTCCAGTTCTCCTAGATGAGATGACCTAACCCTGTAAACCCTGATACATCTGGGTAATCTCAAACCATTTTCCGAAGGGCATAAGTCTGTCAGAGGTCAAACAGGTGCTGATGTGGTGGCGAGGTTCTGTTCACAAGGATTCTCCTTTGATGCTGGTGTTAAAAGTGAATCTTCAGGTGATACAGTCAAAGGTTCTCAAAATGGCTTCACATTCTTTGCTGGAATCCACTTAAGACCATTCTCTGTGGAGACACAAACAAAGCCTCTAGCCCATGTGATGAAAGAATAAGGCCCTAATATTTTACCGGATTCTGGATCCTTCACTAAAACAGGGTTTTTTCCCTTTTGTTGCAATTGTGAATTACAATTCAAATGTTGACAAATTGGTGGGTTAGGGTCCATCAAAGAACAATTCAAAAAGTTGAAAACATAAAGGGCTTTCTGCAGTCTCTCGGCAGGGGTGCCATCTCTGCCCCCACCCCCTTTGTTGTGGCGCTAAGAGACACTTGAGGGAGTAATTGAACTACCCAAACTGTTTTTTTTTTCTGCTTTCCAGGTTAGTTTTAAAGTGTTGTGCACTTCAATGACCCCCACTAAAAATCTGATTGACTTCTAAAGCCCCATCAGGGAGACAACATCCCTCCTCCATAGCACCATCAGCACTGGCAATACAAATGGTTTGACTGAGGTGAGGTGTCCCTCAGGACCTTTGATTTGTATCAGGTGCCAGCTTTGATAGCTGGGCTGCTCCCTCCAATGCCTGACATGGCCTGAGGCATTTTAGCAAGGGGCCATTGTGAGGGCCATTTGGCTTGAGCCATAACTGTAAGGTCAGCCCCTGTGTCTATGAGACCGACAAGTGTTATCTTTTGTCTTTTTAATGTCAGGGTACATCGGCATGTGAGGTGATGTTCTAATATAGGTTGTACCCAGCATACTTGGGGTGTCCCAGTAGACCCAAACCAGAGTTTCTGCTCGATCAGGCCTAAGATAGCAGGCTCCTTTATCAGTTCCATTACACTCTCTGTTTCATTCCCCATACTTCCCACTGACACAACCACCGTGTGGCACCAGCCCTGAATGCATAAGAATCAACATATACCGTGCTTGCTTTCTCCTTTACTGCCAGTAATGCGACTTTCAAGTCTTACACCTGTGCACTTCCCATCCCTTCTTCTACTATGTCCACTCCTTTTTCAATGATGAGTAGCTGCTCTGTACTTCCATTTACCACCAATGCATTTGGCTGAGTCATCAGGGAACCAGACATCCTTAACTTCAGTCTGAAGTGAATGCAGAAGCATCCAGTATAGGACTAGGTTTATATGGCTGTTGTAAAGCTAACATGTCTGAAGTCACACTAATCTGTAACTTTGTAGGTTGTTAGTCTTTCAGTGAAATTCATTTGATTTTTAACTTCTAAGATATATTCATTATGATATGTGACCTAAAGTTAATTTGTGTTAGGTAATGTGATATGTAATTAATTCACGTTAAAATGTAGTGATATGTAATAAAAAGTTAATCTGCGTTCCTGAAGTGTGTTTAGGGTTAAAGAAGAAAAAAAAGCTAAACTGCAAGAGGGGGACATGGAGGTTGGGAATGGGGAGGGTCCCTGCCGGGAAAAGCCCCAGGACAACCAACAAAACTAAAAGAATGGGAAAAATGGGATGATTGGCCGTGTCTCCCCTGGAGATGGGTGTGCTAACGATCGAGTGATTAAGAGAAGATCGATATCTTATCTGTTCCGGCCCAATTTAACATTTCCAAACCTTCTCCGGACCCAGCAATCATGACATTGTTCTACTCCGAGAACCTATTCAACGGACCAGAGACCTGAACATGAATACCTAATGAAGCTACCGAAGAGCAAGAGTGCTACGGTCGCTGTCCACTCTCAGCGAAAGACTGTATAAAAATCAGCGGCTCGGGGCACACTTTGTGAACAGAGTGGATATGGAGCGATAGAGTCCGTTTCTGCATTCACCCAGTGCCGAAACCCCGGGGTTTGACACTGTTCCTTTTAATTGTGGCTGTTAGAGACTGAATTTAAGTCTCAAAATAAAATTCTAAATTTTGATTTACGGAATTGGGATTGTTCATTCATTACATGCATCATTAATGTGTACAAGGGTCCTGCTATCATAGAAAATCCTGGAACAGGTTATTTTTTTTAAGTTCCCTTTTAGTAGTGGGGGTAGCTATAATATCTAATTTTTTAATTGGTCTGCTACCCACCCATTCTCAGGAATTTCACTTCCTTAGAGGGATCTTGATATTTAGCTGAAGGCAGCTAGCATGTAAACTGCCATGTATTTATGAGCAGATGCTTGTAGTGTGGAAGTGAGTGCTGCAGTGATTGGTTCCATATTAGCATGTGTAATGGTTTCAATTTAATGAAGCCATTACAAATTTGTTGTAGAATGCAGGTGTGAAAAGTGCATATTATAAGGCTCTACACAAGATATTTACTATATGTATTATGTTGTATTGATTGTTACTGTTGTATTAATATTTTGATAGTATAGTAAATGAAGTTTTGTAGTTAAAATGTAGTTTTTATATACCAACCCCAGGAAAACGTAAATCTTTCAGAAAAAAAAAAAAAAAAATTACTACTTCCTTATCAGAAGAGACCAACTTCGCCATCCTTGCTCAGCCCTGAAGATGCCAGAGAGATTAAAGGAAAAAAAGTGATACTAACCAGAGACAATTCTTTGTTTGAATGGAATTTATGCATCATATATAAAATGTATGAATATTCAATGAGTTATTGCTTTCAAAAGATAATCCTTTGTTAATGGGGGGCCTTCTCCAGAGCTTTTTTTGCTTGGGGAATCACCCAGACATCTGTAACTTTGTTTTTATTGTACCGTATTGTCCTAACCCAATGTCCTGGTTTGGAGACAAATTTGGGAGGAAAACCCAAATATAGGATCCCTCTGGGAGGCAAACCCAAGTGGCCCCTCCCTCCAACCAGTCCGGAAAAAAAAAAAAACCATTGTGGAGAAAAGTGGAAAAAACTATTTTACTAAACAAATAAAGTGCATACAAGTATAAAGAATGAATAATATGAAACAATAAAACTTCTCGTTCTGGAGTGAGATGGCAAATTGAGAAAGTCCTTGCCGTGGGTGGAGCTCGGCTCTCTCTCTGTCTCTCCTCAGTCCCAGTCCCTCCAGCGCTGCTGGAGAATGCCGAGGTCCAGGCCCCAGTGGGCCGCAGGTGCAGCCCCCAGTG
>JANEHK010001769.1:0-11461 GCA_025960845.1 Tachycineta bicolor | reverse complement strand
GTGGCTCAGGAGGCCTGGCTGCCAGCTGCATCCCCTTGCTCCCCTGCTGAATGAGCTGCACTCAGCAAGGTGTCTGTGCATGGTCAAAAGATGAGAGTTGCTGTAGCACAGCAGAGGAGAAAGAGCATTCTTTTAACCCATGGTGTGCCAGGGAACCACGAACCCGTGTCCCATTCCAATCCTTTCCATGTTTGGACTGGAACACGAGCTGCTTTTTGATTTCCTTTTTTTACTTATTTCACCTATTTTTTGGTTGTTGTCTAATTTCCAACAGGATCTCGAGTCATTTAAGTTTCCACACTGTGCTCCTCCTTCTGCTAATAGATAATCTGATCCCATCCCATGATGAAATGTCGTGTTCTTCATTTGAGTGGATTGATTGTCCAGACTCAGGAGCTGGACCTGTCTGGTTTGTTATTATTTTGAGGACATCTTGTAATCTAATTATGGCATTGAAATGATAAATGGGTTCTCTGGCTCCTGATATGAATTAATTCGGGTTCCCAGGGGCTGCTCCATGGTGTTGTAGGATTTGTTCTGGTGGCCGTTCATCTTTTCCGCATTTTTGGTGGCTCCCTCCAGCCAGGGCTGCATCAATTGATCTCTTTTCTCTCGTTAAGCTATCACATCCTTGGATTCCCAGCTGATTTCTCTGAACTTGTGGTAGCAAGAACACAGTGCTCTCATGCTCCCTGTGTGACACAGACAGTGACAGCACATGCTGGAGTGGGGAGAGGGATGATTCCTGTAATAAATCGCCAAGCCAAATTTAGTAAATCAAAATTTAGAATTTTATTTTGAGACTTAAACACAGTCTCCGGTAGCCACAATTAAAAGGGACAGCGTCGAATCCCGGGGTTTCGGCACTGGGTGAACGCGGTAACAGACTCTGTCAGCCTGTCACCCCCTCTGTTCACAAATTGGGTCCAATACCACTGGGTTTTATACAGTCTTTGGCTGAGAGTGGACCGAGACTGTAGGACTCCCCCCTCTGTGGTAGCTTCATTATGTATTCATATTCAGGTCCGGGGTCTGTTGAATGGATTCTCAAGGTGGGACAATGCCGTGATTGCCTTGTCCAGAGAAGGTTTTTGGACGTGTTAAATCGGGCTGGAACAGATAAGATATCGATCTGATCTAATCATTCGGTCGTTAGTGCGCCCATCTCCCATTTACCATTCTTTGTGCATTTCTGTAGGATTGTCCTGAAGCGGTTTTTCGGCAGGGATTCCTTCTTTCCTCTCCGTGCTGTTTTTAATTCTGGTTAACCCTAAACATGCGTTTTGGTTTACCGAATGCAGATCAATTTTACATGGCATATTATTATGGATTAATTACACATTGCAACACGAATTAACTTTAGGTCATTTATCACAATCCCTCCCCTTCTATATAAACACATTTAATTCGTGTTCTTGTTATTGTCTTTTTTTTCTTTTTGACAAAAAGCCTCTTAACCAACAATTTAGCAAACACAAAAAGCTTTTTATATTTACATATCACCTTTATAGTTCTCCTATTCTTCTTTGGACTCACTCCAATAGGGTTTCTCCTCATCCCCTTCTTGTACCCGAGCTTCAAATTTTGCTAGAACCTCAGTTGCTCTGCTCCTTTTTTTGTTTAACTTCATGACTTTTGATATCTTACTGTTCTTGCTAAACCCTCCTGAGGCTAATTCAGGATCTGTGGGCAGTGATGTGATTTGCATTCCTTGAACTACTGTGTGAATGAGCCGGATAAAACAAGGTATTAAGCATGGTAAGAAGATGAATCCTGCTGCTGAACATAAAATGACGAATCCCACTTTTTTCCACCAAGCTCCTGTCCCAAACAATTGATCCCACCAGGAGGCCTGGAGGATTGAATTCCATTTTTGAACAGGTACATGGGCTACCTTCTTTATTTCAGCTGCTAAACCCCTGATAGTTTCTCTATAATCGTTTATTGCTGTGCAACATTCAGACTCGTTGAATTTCCCACCCACTCCTCCTTCTTCTTCTAACAGGTAATCCAAAGCGATTCTATTCTGATACACAAAAGCCCTCATCTGTGAGTGCTGCTGGGCTAGTAGCTCTAAAGCGTCTGAGGTGTGATTCGAGACAATTTCTCCTACGGCCTGCAATCTGATTAGCCTGTTGAGTAAATAAACTGGAGTCCTGTAACCCCAACTGTCATCCTGAGCCAATGTCACAGGACCATAGTATTCTATTATACGTTCAGCTGGCCACTCCTCGCTTCCCCATTTCTGGTTTCCCCCTGCATTCAGGAGTTCTCTTTTTGTTTCCCTTCTTTTCCTGTTGAGGGTCTCATATAATGGAGCACCTAACAGGTTACTGTCCGATCTGGGCAGTGTGAAAAAGGAAGGTCTAATTATTCCCAGGGTGCAGGATCCTTTCCACTTACGGGGTAGTTCACTATAGGCCTTTTTCCCACAGATCCAGTAAATTCCACTGGGGGCTTTCCATGTAATTTCTGTACTTTCTGGCCATTCCCCGAATTCTTTTAAATTCTCTAATGATTGGTAAGAGTTGGCCCCTGTTAATTCATTCCAACATAGTTCAATTTCACTAACCCAGCTACACCCTTTCTCTTTTTCCCTGCTCCAGTATCCAGCTGGTGGCTCAGGCTGCCAGACCTTAGTCTTATTATTAGAGTTGACAGCCAGTGTGGATAGACAAGGGGTATATCCCACTACCTCAGTGTATTTATTCCCTTCTCTGCTAATGCAGATGGTCCCCATTATTCATTTGTCCAAAGTCCACCCCTCAGGTCGTGACATCATTTTTATTATCTGGTTGTCCCATTTCAGAAGTTGTTCTGGGGCTAAACTCTCACCTTTCCAGGGCCATCTTTCAGCTGACTTTAGTCTCCCACAAATCCAGCAGTTTGACAGCCCCAGTTCTATGGCAATTTCTTGCACTAGTTTTACAAACAGGTTTTTGCTAGAGGCCGGCAAACTCCAGTCACTAGACTGTTTATCTAACTGTTCGTATTGCTCACTGAGTGACCTCATCCTTTCTTGCTCCATCTCTTTTCTTTTTGCCTCCAGCTCCTGCCTTTTTAATTCCTGAGCTACTCTCCATATCTTGCTTTCTGGATCCATCCCCTCTTCATCTTTAGAGAAACAGAAGGTCCTTTCTAACTTTAAGCAAACCCTTTCATCGTTCTCGCTTAATAGATCTAGGATGATGGGCCCGCTGCTCAAAGAAGCTGTCTGAAGTCTTTCATTCTCCCCCACCCAATAGATTTTTCCGTTCAGGGTGCACATCCCTAATTTATTCTGATCATAGCACAGCTTGTTTACCTGTAAATATGCTACAAAGGTGGATTCTTTTTTACCCCCAACCCACACAGTTTTATTACACTTCTCACATATAGGAATTATGGGTAGGCTACTTAGCTCTCTTTTTTTTTCTAGACATTGCCACTGGGTTATGGTATATTGATTTTTCTTTTAATTCACATACTTTGAACCAACTTTCGTTGTGGGTGCAATTCCCCTTTTTCGGATTTCTGGACAGTTAAAATGTACCCGGAAAGCTCTGTCTTGGCCCCAGGTAGGCTCTTGCTGAGTCTCCTTTAGGCACTCTTTTTCCTGCCCCATTTGTCCCTTAGGGTTGGGGAGGCCATTCGTGAGGTACACGGCTAGACTCAGGATCGCCAGGATTACCCATAGGTGTACCCCTCTGCCTTTGCCTCTGCCCACCAGGGTGCCACCGGTGGCGAGGTAATCCATCTTCTCGGCAGCAAGGGTATTCTTCTGGGCCTCCATAGTCTGTCCTGTGAGTATATTGCCTTTTGTACTGTCCCCACCTGGCCAATTTTATTTGGTCCGCTATACCGGATACTTTTGCTGTCCTCCTACACTCAATTGCCAGAGGTTCAGCCCTTCTATTTAGCTTCCCCCTCAACCTGTTTGTGAATAAAAGGAACCACTCCGGGGAGTCCAATTCTAATATACCTGCTACAGTGGCAAAGTATAGGAAGAGGTCTGTGAGCCGCCTTTCCTCCTCTAAGCAATTCTCACACAGGCTCCAAGGTTTTAATCCCCTGTAACAATGAGCTACCCAAATCTCCTTACAATGAGCACACTTAAAATGAACAAAAGGATAACAGGTACACCTTGCTTAGATACAACTTGATCGAGTAGTCGCTGGTCATTGAGTCTGTCGGTGAATCCTCAGCTTCAAATCTCCTGGTGAAGAGGTTATTCTCCACTGCGGAAGGTTGTCTCGTGGTTCAACCCTCTTTACTCGAGAAGAGTGTGTCCAGCCCTTTTCCGTGGTTCTTACTGCAGTGTCTGTGGTCAGGAGGATGAGGAAAGGTCCCTCCCAGTGCGGAGTCAGTGGTGCCTCTTTCCACATCTTGATTAACACCTTGTCTCCCGGTTGAATCTGGTGGATGGCAAATCCTGAAGGTGTACTCTGTAACACTAGTCCCCGTTTTCAAAGTTCCTGTAAATTTTTATTAATGGATACAAGATAAGATTGTATCTGACAGTCCTCAATTCGAGGGTGTCCCACTGGCATTCCGTGTTCGTATGGCATTCCATCTAGCATCTCAAAAGGGGATAGCCCTGATCCTGAGTGGGGTTGAGTCCTGATATTCAAAAGTGCCAGGGGAAGGCACTTTATCCACGACATCTTGGTCTCAAGCATAAGTTTCGATATTTGGGCTTTTAATATTTGATTCATCCGTTCTACCTGTCCTGAGCTCTGGGGGTGCCAGGATGTATGGTATTCCCACCAAATTCCTAGAGCATTTGCCAAATGTGTTATGATTTTTGAAGTGAAGTGTGTCCCTTGGTCTGAGTCTATGGAGTCCGGGATTCCATACCTAGGTATTATTTCCTCCAGCAGTTTTTTAGCTACTACTTGAGCGGTGGCCCGAGGACCACAGAACGCTTCTACCCAGTGATTTAATTGGTCCACTGTTACTAATAGGTATCTATGCCTCCCAATTTTTGGTAATTCAGTGAAATCCACCTGGATCTTCCCGAAGGGACGATAGGCTGAAGGATGTCCCCTTTGTGATATTTGCCTGTTTCTAGATTTATTTATCTTTTGGCATACCATACATGCCTGGACCTCCTGATTAGCTAGTTCATAGATTCCTTTACACCCAAAGGACTTCAAGAATTGTTCAGCCAGGGCCTGGGTTCCCCAGTGGGTCTGCAAGTGTAACCTTTTTAAAATTCTTCTGGCATAGGCCTTTGGTATTAATTTTCTACCATCAGGTAGTTTCCATTTCCCCTCTTCTAGCATTCCTCCTATTTTCTTGAATTCCTCTATTTCTTTCTCAGAGGGACAGGGAGGGAATTCCTGGGGTTCCCCTTCTAAGGTTTCTGGAGCATTTAGGGTAAGGAGCGCTGCCCTTCTTGCCTCCTGATCTGCCAGGTTATTTCCCCTTGTTCTGAACTGCATCCCCACCTGATGTCCCTTTACATAGACTACAGCGATGGCTTTAGGTTCTCTTATTGCCTCTAGAATCTGTCTTACTAAGTTTTCATGCACTAAGCTTTTTCCCCGTGTGTTTATTAATCCCCTTTCTTCCCAAATTTTTCCGAACGTGTGTACTACTCCAAAAGCCTATTTTGAATCTGTGTAAATGGTCCCTGCTCTTCCCTTTAGCCCTTTTAGAGCCTGCAAGACTGCATATAGTTCACATGCTTGTGCTGACCAGGATGCACTTAAGGGGTCGGATTCAACTACTTTTCCTGTTTGTCCATCTATGATGGCATAACCTGACTTTCTTTTCCCTTCCAGAACTCGGGCTGACCCATCTACAAACCATTTTTCCCCATCCTCTAGTTCCTCATCTTCTAAATCTGCCCTAACCTTTGTTTGGAGTTCTATTAATTCAGAGCAATTATGTGTGTGCCCTTCTGATGCTTCCCCGAAGAGGAACTCAGCTGGGTTTTTGGCTGTGTTTGTTCTTAGTTCTAATTCAGGTGCATGAATGAGTATGGCCTCGTATTTTAAAAGCCTAGCATCAGTGAGCCATTTATCTGCTTTTTGCTGTAGGATAGTTCTCACATTGTGGGGAGTGTCAACTACTAATGGGGCCCCAAAGGTAATTTTCTTAGCTTCTTCCACTAGCAGGGCTACTGCCACAATTGCCTGTAGGCATGTGGGCCATCCCCTGCTTACTGGATCTAGTAATTTTGAGATATAGCCGACGGGTTTTCTGTCCCCCGCCCAATCCTGGGTTAGGACCCCATGAGCCGTGTGGTTACTTACATCAGTGAACAACTGGAACTTCTTTCTCACATCTGGGAGGCTTAGGACAGGGGCTGCAATTAAGGCTTTCTTCAAATAGTTTAATTTCCTTTCATCTTGCTCAGTCCATTTTAGCTTATCTGTGGTTAATTTCTCATACAAAAACTTAACCTTCTTGCTATAACCCTCTATCCACTGTTGGCAATACCCGAGGAGCCCCAGCAGCTGTCTCACTTGTCTCTTGTTTCTTGGGGGAGGTAACTCAATTATGCCGGCCATCCTCTCTGGTTCTAATCTTTTCTTTCCTTTTGTAATCCAGTGTCCTAGGTACTTTACCTCAGGCTCTGTAAGCTGAAGTTTAGACTTTTGAGACTTTCAATCCTTTTTCTCCCAGAAAGTTTAGTAACGATATGGTGCAAGCTCTTACTTTTTTCTCCCCTGGTCCCGCAATCAACAGGTCATCTACATATTGCAGGATCTTGGTTCCCTCCCCCTGGGGAAGAGAAGCCCATCTCAGCTGTTGTTTTCTCTTAGTGTCTGGGTCCTCCCATTGAAAAGCAAAATAGTCTCGACTCCCTTCTGCTAATGGGCATGTCCAGAAGGCATTCTTTAAATCTATTACGCTGTACCATATGTCCTCTGGGGAGACCCGGTTCAAAAGAGTGTATGGGTTTGTTACTACGGGGGAACCGTGTTTTTGTTCTCTCATTAACTGCCCTCAAGTCCTGAACTAATCGATAACTTCCATCTGTTTTCCTTATTGCTAGGATAGGAGTATTATGTCTGGACATGCAGGGTTCCAATATTCCTTTTGTTATTTGTTATTAGATCCTCTATTATAGGTTTTAATCCCTGTCTCCCTTCTAGAGAGAGAGGGTATTGTTTCACCCTTACGGGGTCCTCTGGTCTCTCAATTTCAATTGAAATTGGCTCCATGTCCAGTTTGCCTGCCTCCCTTCCTGTGTGCCATACCTCCTGATTAATTCTCCCTTCATCCTCAAGGGTCAGTTTATATAAACTTACTATTAATCAAGAGTCCTTTACTATTAGATTAATAGTATGCCACCATCAGATCTCGGCCCAATAAGTTATAATCAGCCTCTTCAACTAATAACATATCCCCTAAGCAAATCTTATTTTCAGATTCAATTTTTACATTCTTGACTACGGGGACTTTAAAAGGCTCCCCTTTTGCTCCTATGACTACCATAGAATCCTTACGGATTTTGCACCCTGGGGGCAGCTGTTTAAAAGTACTTTTCTCTGCCCTAGAGTCCACTCGGAATTCCATCTCCTTCCCGTCGGGTCCTATTTTAAGTTTTACCACAGGCACTTTAGAAGTTATGGACCCCAAAATAAAAAGCCCTTGACATCCCTAATCTTCCTCATTCTCCTCTTTCAGTCCCTCTTCAGGTGGCCCCTCTTCTTACAATAGAAACATTCAGGTCCCTCGTCTTGATTAGTAGGGGTCCTTTTTGGATGGAGAACTGGCTTTTTCTAGGGGGCCCTTTTTAATGTTTTTCCTAGATCTTGGGGACGTTCTTGTTTTTGGGCTTCCCTTACAGCTGCTACCAATACCTTCGCCTGCATTTTCTGTTTCTCCTCATCTCTCCTCATGTATACTTTCTGAGCTTCCCTCAGCAACTCCTGCAAACTCTTTTCCTGCCAACCCTCGATTTTTTCTAATTTCCTCCATATATCCTCCCATGATTTAGCCACAAATTGGGTTTTTAACAAAACTTCCCCTACAGGGGAATCAGGGTCTGTCCCGGAGTATACTTGGAGGCTCTTTCTTAATCTCTCTAACCATTCAGTAGGGGTTTCTTCCTTCCCTTGGTACTCCCCAAATACCTTGCTTAGGTTTTGTCCCCTGGGTACTGCCTCCCTGATGTCTTGAATTATTATATTCCTCATGTCAATCATACTTCTCCTACCTTCCTCTGTTTGAGCATTCCACCGGGGATCCTGGCTTGGCCATTTTTGATCCCCAGGTGTGCTTTGGGGGCTTCAGCGTTCCCACTCCCTCATTCCTGCTTGTCTTATCATTTCCCTTTCTTCAGCATTAAATAATGACCTCAAAATTGCAGTAAGGTCCTCATAGGAGTATATGCTAGTTCCTAGAAACTCATCCAACTTCTCTGATACTCCTAAAGGGTCATCCATAAGCTTTCCCATTTCCTTTTTAGAGGCTCTCACATCACTTGTATTGATCGGTACATTTACGTATCCGATGATTCCCAGGGCTGTGGGCACCTCCCTTGGAGGGAAGAGGTTACTTCTTTCGCCCTCATTCTCACTCTCCGCCTCATTTAACCTTTTCAGTTGTCTCCTAGTTCTCCTAGCGGGTGGAGTGCGTCTAGTTTCTAATGAATTCTGCGGAGCCTGGACAGCGGGGCTGAGAAACGGGGCCAAATCTAATTCGAGTGGTGGAGAATCAAGGAGCGGGGCTTGGGGTTTGGGAAGCTGGGCACCCTGCCAGGACGGCTGGGGAGCCGGCGTGGGTTCTAGCGGGGGAGGGAGCCCAGAAGGCAGGGGCTGAGCCACTGCCTGCGGGAGCTGTAGCCCCGGCAGCGGTGCTGATGCGATCAGCGAAAGGGCGGGGATCCCTTGCATACGGGGAAGCCCGGACCCTGGGGGTTCCGAGGGGGCTCCTGGGTTTGGTGCAGGTGGTGGTGGGGCATGAGGTATGGTGGAGGCAAATTATCTAAAGGTTCCAATTTATCGCCTGAGGTTCCAGTGGGACCCTTAAGTCTCACTGGTAAAAGTATAGTATCCGTTTTTTCCCAAATTCGAGCATACTCGTATTCTTCCTTGTTCTTTCCCCTTTTCATGTGGCTGACTAAAGCATTACAAATCCACCCCTCAAATGTCCCGAAGATGGGCCATATTACGTGGTCCCGTACTTCAACTCCTCCCCAAATTTCTATGCAATAGTGTATCATTTTTTCTTTAGATTTCTTTTTCCGTGCAGGGCATTCCTCCCAGTGTTCTAACATCCATCCCAAAGGACTTTCAAGTGGAATGTCTGGAATGTCCTTAGCTGTTCCCTGTGTGGATTTCCCTGCAGCTTTTTCCTGTGTTTTACTTTTCCTTTGTCCCATTGTATAGTGTCACCGGCTAATAACCCTTAAGGGTGATCGATCCCTCCCGGGGTTTCCCCTGATGATTAAGAGCTCTCTTTCTCCCACTTTCTCTCCCCGGACCCTTCCCTGGTCCTAGGCTGAAAGGTTTACCAGTCCTGGAACTCCTGAGGACGTAACCTTCCCTTTCAGCCTTCCTGTGACCGATCCCCCGAACTCCCCGAGTTTTGGGTTTTACGTGTGAGGTGCGTTTGTTACTCCCGTAACTTTTGCTTCCCCCGCGACCGACCACACCCCTCGCGGGGAAGTGGAACTGCGATCTTGGGGTCCCACTCACTTCGTGATAAAATCACGTCTCACTCACACGCTCGGTCACCTCCACTCAACCACGCAATACTTACGATCCTTTTCTTGTGTGGATTCTTCGTGCACGTAGAGTTTTACGAGTTGTGTCTTCACTGCGGCTGTGGAGGCCCTGTATCTTGGACCTCCCCGAGAGCTCTGATCTCGCCTACCCCCCTTTTAAGTGTGGCTTTTTGCTTAAGTTCGTCGTGTGGTTTGATCGGTTCCACAAGGTCTCCCGGCTCTGCCAGGCCGCTGAACTCAGCAGGGCGCCTCCTGGCCAGAGACAGGGGTCCGAGGGTCCCGCTATCAGACCATCACGTCGGGGTCACCAAATTGTAATAAATCGCCAAGCCAAATTCAGTAAATCAAAATTTAGAATTTTATTTTGAGACTTAAACACAGTCTCCGGTAGCCACAATTAAAAGGGACAGCGTCGAATCCCGGGGTTTCAGCACTGGGTGAACGCGGTAACAGACTCTGTCAGCCTGTCACCCCCTCTGTTCACAAACTGAGTCCAATACCACTGGGTTTTATACAGTCTTTGGCTGAGAGTGGACCAAGACTGTAGGACTCCCCCCTCTGTGGTAGCTTCATTATGTATTCATGTTCAGGTCCGGGGTCTGTTGAATGGATTCTCAAGGTGGGACAATGCCATGATTGCCTTGTCCAGAGAAGGTTTTTGGACGTGTTAAATCGGGCTGGAACAGATAAGATATCGATCTGATCTAATCATTCGGTCGTTAGTGCGCCCATCTCCCATTTACCATTCTTTGTGCATTTCTGTAGGATTGTCCTGAAGCGGTTTTTCGGCAGGGATTCCTTCTTTCCTCGATCCTTGTGTCCCTCCATGCTGTTTTTAATTCTGGTTAACCCTAAACATGCTTTTTGGTTTACCGAATGCAGATCAATTTTACATGGCATATTATTATTCTGTTTTATCATGGATTAATTACGCATTGCAACACGAATTAACTTTAGGTCATTTATCACAAAAGTCATACAACATTCTGGCTAGAACAGAGAATCCTCAGTCCAGGTCCTGCAATTCCCTATTAATCCTCAGAATTGTCTCAGTTCCTTGTTATTCCTGAGTAACGTTATATCTGAGATTCCCTGGACCCTCTCTGAGTCAATACACCACAAACCTTCCGTCAAGATATGTCCCAAATATTTAACCTTTTTCTCCACCATTTGTACCTTTTTTCCCAAATATTTAAAGATGCTTTTTAGCCTGAAAATTGAGCCATTTCACAGAGGCTGCTTCTACCTCCTCTAATTGTTCTCCTGATTGAAGCAAGTCATCCACATCCTGCATTAACCCAATCCCTGGAGGTGAGGTGAATTCTTTTGATATTTTCTGCAAGGCTGGCCTGAATAAGGCTGGTGTCTCTGTGCATTCCTACAAAAGGACCGTCCATGTCTTTCCCATTTTCCCTTCTAACCCTTGTTCCCAGTCAAAGGCCAACTCCTGTTCAGCATCCTGTGTAAGTGGGCATCCCCAGAAAGCATCTTTTCCATCAAGTTCTGAATGGCAGCAGTGTGAGGAGGGAACCTGGTTGCAGATGGTGTAAGGATCTGAGACTGTGGGGTGCCTTGGTTTAATAATCTCATTTCTTATTCTTAGGTCCTGCAGCATTCTATAGATTCCATCTGATTTCTTGATTGGCAGCATTGGAGCATTCCAGGGAGAGATCCCAGGCTCCAAAAGCCCTGCCTTTAAGAGGGGCTCAATGCCAGGCTGCGAGCCCTTCCTTCCCTCCATTGGAATAGTGTATTGCTTTTAGACACCACTTGTCCTGGTTGCTTGAGAGTAATTTG
>JANEHK010001768.1:0-11461 GCA_025960845.1 Tachycineta bicolor | reverse complement strand
CATTTCTTCCGGCTTTAAAGGATTGGATTTGGAGTAATTTGAGCAAGATATGGTCTTTTTCACTGACCCTCATTTCATCTCAGTCATCATGGCTATGATCCCTCCCTTTCCAAAATTTCCTGAGGTTTTTCCATTCCACTCTTTTTGATCATATCTCCTTTCCAGAGCACTTGTTAGACTTGGTATTCTGATTTCAAGATTTCATTCCCATTCCTGAAAAGAAAAGCCTTCCTTTCAGGAAAGGGACAGAAATTTTGCAATTTCAATGAGGATCAAACTGGCAAGCTTTGCTCCATTTCTTTGCATTTCTTGTCATCCCATTCACCACCATTGTTTTCACATGGTTTTAAAATTCTCATTTTTCCTTGTTTTTTTTTTTTCTTTCACATTTTGTTTTTTCAGATTGCTCTCCTGTCTAAGAATTTTCATTCCTTCCTGCATTTGAAGATTGGATTTGGAGTAATTTGAGCAAGTTATGGTCTTTTTCACTGGCCCTCATTTCATCTCAGTCATCATGGCAATGATCCCTCCATTTCCAAGATTTCTGGAGTTTTTCCATTCCACTCTTTTTGATCATATGTCCTTTCCAGAGCAATTGTTGGACTTGGTTTTCTGATTTCAAGTTTTCATTCCCATTCCTGAAAAAAAAGCCTACATTTCAGCAAAGGGAATGAAGTTGTGCGATTTCAATGAGGATTGAACAGGAAACCTTTGCCCCATTTCCCTGCACTTCTTGTCGTCCCATTCACTATCATTGTGTTCACATCGTTTTGAAAATGATTGTTTTGGATTTTTTTCACATTTTGTTTTTTCAGATTGCTCTCCTGTCTAAGAATTTTCATTTCTTCCTGCGTTTGAAGATTGGATTTGGAGTAATTTGAGCAAGTTTTGGTCTTTTTCACTGCCCCTCATTTCATCTCAGATCTCTTGGCTGTGATCCCTCCATTTCCAAAATTTCTTCATTTTTTTCCATTCCATTCTTTTTGATCATATCTCATTTCCAGAGCACTTGTTCGACTTGGTTCTGTGAGTTCAAGATTTCAGTCATTGTCCTGAAATGAAAAGGCTTTGTTTAAGCCAAAGGTATGAACTTGTGCGATTTCAATGAGGATTGAACTGGCAAGCTTTGCTCCATTTCCCTGCACTTCTTGTCATCCCATTCACTATCATTGTATTCACATGGTTTTGAAATTTTCCCTTTTTCCTTTTCCTTTTTTTTTTATCACATATTGTTTCATCACATTGCCCTCCTGTGCCTGAAATTACATTTCTTCCCGCGTATACAGACTGGACTTGGGGTAATTTGAGCAAGGTATGGTCTTTTTCACCTGCCCTCATTTAATCTCAGTCTTCTTGGCTGTGATATCTCCATTTCCAAAATTTCCTCATTTTTTTCCGTTCCACTCTTTTTGATCATATCTCCTTTCCAGAGCACTTGTTAAACTTGGTTCTGTGAGTTCAAGATTTCATTCCCTTTCCTGAAAAGAAAAGCCTTCCTTTCACCAAAGGAAATGAAATCTTGCAATTTAAATGAGGATTAAACTTGCAGGCTTTGCTGCATTACCCTGCACTTTGTGTCATCCCATTCACTATCATTGTTTTCACTTGGTTTCGAAAATTTTTGGGGTTTTTTTTTACATTTTGTTTCTTCAGATTGCTCTCCTGCGCCTGAACTTACATTTCTTCCCGCGTATAAAGATCGAATTCGGGGTAATTTGAGGAAGCTATGGTCTTTTTCACTGGCCCTCATTTCATCTCAGTCCTCTTGGCTGTGATCCCTCCATTTCCAAAATTTCTGGAGTTTTTCCATTCACCTCATTTTGTTCATATGTGCTTTCCAGAACACTTGTTAGACTTGGTTTTCTGAGTTCAAGATTCCGTTCCCTTTCCTGAAAAAAAAATAGTCTTCGTTTCAGCAAAGGGAGTGAAAAGTTGCGATTTCAGTGAGGATTAAACTGGCAAGCTTTGCTCCATTTCCCTGCACTTCTAGTCATCCCATTCACTATCATTGTTTTCACATGGTTTTGAAATTTTCCCTTTTTCTATTTCCCTTTTTTTTAATTTACATTTTGTTTCCTCAGATTGCTTTCCTTACTCTGAATTTACTATTCTTTCCGCATTTAAGAACTGGATTTGGAGTAATTTGAGCAAGTTATGGTCTTTTTCACTGACCTTCATTTCATCTCAATCCTCTTGGCTATGATTCCTCCTTTTCCAAAATTTCTGGAGTTTTTTCATTCCACTCTTTTTGATCATATGTCCTTTCTAGAGCACTTGTTAGACTTGGTTTTCTGAGTTCAAGATTCCATTCCCTTTCCTGAAAAGAATAGTCTTCGTTTCAGCAAAGGGAATGAAATCTTGCGATTTCAATGAGGATTAAACTGGCAAGCTTTGCTCCATTACCCTGCACTTTGCGTCATCCCATTCACTATCATTGTTTTCACATGGTTTTGAAATTTTCCCTTATTCCATTTCCTTTTTTTTTTATCACATTTTGTTTGATCACATTGCTCTCCTGTGCCTGAACTTACATTTCTTCACGCATATAAAGACAGGACTTGGGCTAATTTGACCAAGTTATGGTCTTCTTCACCGGCCCTCATTTCATCTCAGCCCTCTTGGCTGTGATCTCTCCTTTTCTAAAATTTCCGCATTTTTTTCCGTTACACTCTTTTTGATCATATCTCCTTTCCAGAGCACTCGTTAGAGTTGGTTCTTTTAGTTCAAGATTTCACTCCCTTTCCTGAAATAAAAAGCCTTTCTTTTCTGCAAAGGGAATGAAATCTTGCAATTTCAATGAGGATTAAACTGAAAGGCTTCGCTTCATTTCCAAGCATTTCTTGTCATCCCATTCACTATCATTGTTTTCGCATGGTCTTGAAAATTATTGCTTTAATTTTTTTTACATTTTGTTTATTTGGATTGCACACCTGTCTCTGCATTTATATTTCTTCCAGCATTTAAGGATTGGATTTGGAGTAACTTGAGCAAGTTATGGTCTTTTCCACTGGCCCTCGTTTCATCTCAGTCCGCTTGGCTGTGATCTCTCCATTTCCAAAATTTCCACATTTTTTCCATTCCACTCTTTTTGGTCATATCTCCTTTCCAGAGCACTTGTTAGAGTTGGTCCTGTGAGTTCAAGATTCCAATCCCATTCCTGAAAAAAAAAGCCTTCCTTTCAGGACAGGTAATGAAATCTTGCAATTTCAATGAGGATTGAACTGGCAAGCTTTGCTCCATTTCCCTGCACTTCTTGTCATCCCTTTCACTATCATTGTTTTCACATGGTTTTGAAATTTTCCCTTTTTCCTTTTTTTTTTTTTTTTTTTATCACATTTTGTTTCATCACATTGCTCTCCTGTGCCTGAACTTCCATTTCCTCCCGCGTATAAAGACTGGACTTGGGGTAATTTGAGCAAGTTATGGTCTTTTTCACCGGCCCTCATTTCATCTCAGTCCTCTTGGGTGTGATCGCTCCATTTCCAAAATTTCCGCATTTTTTTCCGTTCCAGTCTTTTTGATCATATCTCCTTTCCAGAGCATTTGTTAGACTTGGTTTTCTGATTTCAAGATTTCAATCCCATTCCTGAAAAGAAAAGCCTTCCTTTCACCAAAGGAAATGAAATCTTGCAATTTCAATGGGGATTAAACTTGCAGGCTTTGCTGCATGACCCTGCACTTTGTGTCATCTCATTCACTATCATTGCTTTCACTTGGTCTCGAAAATTTTTGGGGTTATTTTACATTTTGTTTCTTCAGAAGGCTCTCCTGTGCCTGAACTTACATTTCTTCTCCTGTATAAAGATTGAGTTCGGGGTAATTTGAGCACGTTATGGTCTTTTTCCATGGCTCTCATTTCATCTCAGTCGTCTTGGTTGTGATCCCTCCATTTCCAAAATTTCTGGAGTTTTTCAATTCCATTCTTTTTGATCATATGTCCTTTCCAGAGCGCTTGTTCCACTTGGTTCTGTGAGTTCAGGATTCCATTCCATTTTCTTGAAAAGAAAAGCCTTCGTTTCAGCAAAGGGAATGAAATCTTGCGATTTCAATGAGGATTAAACTGGAAAGCTTTGCTCCATTACGCAGCACTTTCTGTCATCCCATTCGCTATCATTGTTTTTACATGGTTTTGAAATTTTCCCTTTTTTCTTTTTCTATTTTTTTTTTTATTTTACATTTTGTTTCCCCAGATTGCTTTCCTGTCTCTGAATTTACATTTCTTCCCGCATTTAAGGATTGGATTTGGAGTAATTTGAGCAAGTTACGGTATTTTTCACTGGCCCTCCTTTCATCTCAGTCCTCTTGGTGTGATCTCTCCATTTCCAAAATTCCTGCATTTGTTTCCATTCCACTCTTTTTGATCATATCTTTTTGCCAGAGCACTTTTTAGACTTAGTTCTGTGAGTTCAAGATTCCAATCCCATTCCTGAAAAAAAAAAAGCCTTCCTTTGAGGAAAGGTAATGAAATCTTGCAGTTTCAACGAGGATTGAACTGGCAAGCTTTGCTCAATTTCCCTGCACTTCTTGTCATCCCATTCACTATCATTGTTTTCACATCATTGTGAAAATGATTGCTTTTTTTTTTAACGTTTTGTTTCTTCAGATTCCTCTCCTGCGCCTGAACTCTACATTTCTTCCCATGTATAAAGATTGGATTTGGAGTAATTTGAGCAAGTTATGGTCTTTTTCACTGGCTCTCATTTTATCTCAGTCCGCTTGGCTGTGATCCCTCCATTTCCAAAATTTCTTCATGTTTTTCTATTCCATTCTTTTTGATCATATGCCATTTCCAGAGCACTAGTTAGAGTCGGTCCTGTGAGTTCAAGATTTAATTCCCTTTCCTGAGAAGAAAAGCCTTCGTTTCAGCAAAGGGAATGAAATCTGGTGATTTCTGCATTTTCTTTTATTCCACTATTTTTGGTCATATCTCCCTTCCAGAGCACTTGTTAGACTTGGTTTTCTGATTACAAGATATCATTCCAATTCCTGAAAATAAAAGCATTCCTTTCAGGAAAGGTAATGAAATCTTGCGATTTCAATGAGGTTTAACTGGCAAGCTTTGCTCCATTTCCGTGCACTTCTTGGCATCCCATTCACAGTCACTGTTTTCACATGGTTTTGAAAATTTTTGGGGTTTTTTTCACATTTTGTTTCATGAGATTGCTCACCTGTCTCTGAATTCACTTTTCTTTCCAGGTTTAAGGATTTGATTTGGAGTAATTTGAGCAAGTTATGGTCTTTTTCACTGGCCCTCATTTCATTTCAGTTTTCTTGGCTGTGATCCCTCACTTTCCAAAATTTCTGCATTTTTTTCCATTCCACGCTTTTTGATCATACCTCCTTTGCAAAGCACTTGTTACACTCAATTTTCTGATTTCAAGATTTCATTCCTCTTCCTGAAAAGAAAAGCCTTCCTTTCAGCAAAGGGAATGAAATCTTGCTATTTCAATGAGGATTAAACTGGCAAGTATTGCTCCCGTTCCCTGCACTTCTTTTCATACCTTTCGCTGTCACTGTTTTCACATGGTTTTGAAAATTTTTGGGTTTTTTTTTTCCATTTTGTTTCTTCAGATTGCTCTCCTGTCTCTGAATTTACATTTCTTCACACGTTTTAAGATTGGATTTGGAGTAATTTGACGAAGTTGTTGTCTTTATCACTGGCCCATATTTCATATCTGTCTTCTTGTCTGGGATCCCTCCATTTCCAAAATTTCTGCATTTTTTTCCATTCATCGCGTTTTGATCATATCTCCTTTCCAGAGCACTTGTTAGATGTTGTTTTCTGACTTCAAGATTTCATTCCCTTCCTGAAAAGAAAAGCTTTCCTTTCAGGAAAGGGAATGAAATCCTGCGATTTCAATGAGGTTTAACTGGCAAGCTTTGCTCCATTTCCATGCACTTCTTGTCTTCCCATTCTCTGTCACTGTTTTCACATGGTTTTGAAAATTTTGGGGTTTTTTTTCAAATTTTGTTTCATCAGATTGCTCACCTGTCTCCGAATTTACATTTCTTCTCACCTTTAATGATTGGATTTGAAATAATTTGGGCAAGTTATGGTCTTTTTCACTGGCCCTCATTTCATATCTGTCCTCTTGGCTGGGATCCCTCCAGTTCCAAAATTTCTGCATTTTTTTCCATTCCACTCTTTTTGATCATATCTCCTTTTCAGAGCACTTCTTAGGCTTGGTGTTCTGAATTCAAGATTTCATTCCCATTCCTGAAAAGAAAAGCCTTTCGTTTCAGCAAGGGGAATGAAATCTTGCGATATCAATGAGAATCAAACTGGCAAGCTTTGCTCCATTTCTTTACATTTCTTGTCATCCCATTCACTACCATTGTTTTCACATGGTGTTGAAATTCTCCCTTTTTCCTTGTTTTTTTTTTTTTTTTCACATTTTTTTTTCTTCATATTGCTCTCTTGTCTCTGAATTTACATTTCTTCCCGCATTTAAGGATTGAATTTGGAGTAATTTGAGCAAGTTATGGGCTTTTTGACAAACCGTCATTTCATCTCAGTATTCTTGGCTGGGATCCCTCCATTTCCAAAATTTCTGCATTTTTTTCCATTCTACTCTTTTTGATCATATCTCTTTTCCAGAGAATTTTGTCATCCCATTCACTATCATTGTTTTCATATGGTTTTGAAATTTTCCCTTTTTCATTTTCCCTTTTTTTTTTATCGCATTTCGTTTCTTCAGATTGCTTTCCTGTCTCTGAATTTACAGTTCTTCCCGCATTTATGGATTGGATTTGGGGTAATTTGGGCAAGTTATGGTATTTTTAACTGGCCCTCATTTCATCCCAGTCCTCTTGGCTGTGATCCCTCCATTTCCAAAATTCCTGCATTTGTTTCCATTCCACTCTTTATGATCATATCTCCTTTCCAGAGCATGGCTTAGACTTGGTTTTCTGATTTCTAGATTTCATTCCCATTCCTGAAAAGTAAAGCTCTTCTGTTAGCAAAGGGAATGAAATCACGCAATTTCAATGAGGATTAAACTGGCAAGTATTGCTCCCCTTCCCTGCACTTCTTGTCATCCCATCCACTGTCACTGTTTTCACATGGTTTTGAAAATTTTTGGGTTTTTATTCACATTTTTGTCGTAGGTTTAATTTTAAACTGGGCAGAATCAATACTTAATGTAGTGGCTTCACATTCACTAAATTTTGGTTTTGGTACTTACTCTTTTTGTGAGAGAGAGACTAGGAGAAAAACAAAGCAGGCTTGACTTTAAAATTAACAAATAGTTTATTAACTTACACTAAAAGAATAGAAAAACAGAAAGTTGGATAAAAACTAAAATGGAATGAAACTTAAAAAAAAAAAATTTCCTTTTCCTTGCAAACTGTTTATTTTATTACAAAACAGCATAAAGAGACAAAGCTTGTAATTTTCAGTCTGTTTCACTATCTGATAAGTCTTTCATCAATTCATTAGGGGAAGAGTATCCTTTTGAGTCATGGATCCCACTGACAACTCTAGAACAGTTCTCTTGTGGATTTTAAACTGTTACAAAAACAACCGCCCAGAGAAACCTGCTTTTGTGACCCTCCCAGGAGCAGTTTCCCAAGCTGCTTATGGGTCATGGGTCTTAGACTTTTGCATACTGGGGTGTCACTTTTTAAAGATAAACAACTCTAAAGCCAAGGATTCTTCACTTCAAGGTACAGAGATATCTTCTCACTTCTTCACTGGCACAGGGGGCTTCTCATCTTTATCTCTGTTCAAGCATCTTATAGGATATTACTTAGTTCATCACAAACACCTTTGCTCGAATCTACACGCAAAACAATCATCTCCAGAAATGCATATCTTTCCCACGATTTACAGGAATAACTTAAATATAGAGTTCATTTCCATGGCCCAAGTAAGACTAGAACAACCAACTCTTCAACCCTCTGTCCCAATAGTCTTTCCACTCTTGCTACTGACTTCATGCTGTTGTTCTTTATGTTCACTCTGTCCTTCTTTATTCTCTGAGAGAAGGGCCAAGCTCTGGAAGCTTCATGTTGCTAAGAAAGAGTTAAATCTGCTCAGAGTTTTTGTCTTTCACTCTCTGTAGCTCGTAGTGTTAGTTGTTCAAGGCCGAGCTGATAAGAAAAAACTCACGCAGAAACATTAGAAATTGGAGCACCCGGGCAGTCTAGGAAAAAACTCAAGCAAGATCATAAATGCCTTCTCAGCCCTACCCTCGGTGCAAATCGGGGTGGCCTCGGCCCAGACAGTGCTCATAGCTCCCATCAGGGCCCAGCAGAGATCCCTCTCTGCTCTAAGGAAACTTGAAGAAAGCAGCTGCCACAAGACAGCAACTTCTCCTTCCCCCCTCTTCACCCAGGAGCCGATGGAATCCGGCCAGGCCTAAGGCCAGCTTTCCCCCCGCAAAAAGGAGGGAGCAGCAGGCCCAGCTGGATGTTACCTGTCTCTCTCTCGCCAAAGGAAGAAGGAAAAAACCCCACCTACAGGAAATCAAGGGGTTTTATATGGTACTTCCCAAAGTCGCAGCTAACAATTTCAGTGGCCAGAATAGATGTCAATATTCTAACTAACTCTTTAATAGGTCTCTATCTCTTCTATAGCAATTCCCAGGTCCTGACCTGCAGAATTATTTCACATTATTTTATAACTAAAAACTAAACTGTACTAACCCATGATAATTTTGTTTCTTCAGATTGCACTTTTGTCTCTGAATTTACATTTCTTCCTGTGTTTAAGGATCAGATTTGGAGTAATTTGAGCAAGTTAAGGTCTTTTTCACTGGCCCTCATTTCATCTCAGTCCTCATGGGCTGTGATCCCTCCATTCCATAGATTTATGCATTTTTTTCCATTCCACTCTTTTTGATCATAACTCCTTTCCAGAGCACTTGTTTGACTTGGTTTTCTGATTTCAAGATTTCATTCCCATTCCTGAAAAGAAAAGGCTTCGTAACAAGAAAGGGAATGAAATCTTGCAATTTCGATGAGGATTAAACTGGCAAGCTTTGCTCCAGTTCCCTGCACTTCTTGTCATCCCATTCACTATCATTGTTTTCACATGGTGTTGAAAATTAATGCTATTTCCTTTGGTTTTTTTTTCTCACACATTTTGTTTCTTCAGATTGCTCTCCTATCTCTGAATTTACATTTCTTCACACGTTTAAGGATTGGATTTGGAGTAATTTGAGCAAGTTGTGGTCTTTGTAACGGGCCTTCATTTCATATCTGTCATCTTAGCTGCAATCCCTCCATTTCCAAAATTTCTGCATTTTTTTCCATTCCACGCTTTTTATCATATCTCCTCTCCGGAGCACTTGTTAGACTTGGCTTTCTGATTTCAGGATTTCATTCCCATTCCTTAAAACAGAAGCCTTCCTTTCAGGAAAGGGAATGAAATCTTGCAATTTCGATGAGAATTAAACTGGCTAGTTTGCTACATTTCTTTGCATTTCTTCTCATCCCATTCACTACCATTGTTTTTACATGGTTTTCAAATTCTCATTTTTCCTTGATTTTTTTTTCTTTCACATTATTTTTCTTCAGATTGCTCTCCTGTCTCTGAATTTACATTTCGTCCCGTGTTTAAAGATTGGATTTGGAGTAATTTGTGTAAATTATGGTGTTTTTCACTTGCCCTCATCTCATCTCAGTTTTCTTGGCTGTGATCCCCCCATTTCCAAAATTTCTGGAGGTTTTTCCATTCCACTCTTTTTGATCATATCTCTTTTTCAGAGCACTTGTTAGACTTGGTTTTCTGATTTCAAGATTTCATTCCCATTCCTGAAAATAGAAGTCTTTATTTCAGGAAAGGGAATGAAATCTTGCAATTTCAATGAGGAATAAACTGACAAGCTTTGCTTTATTTCCCTGCACTTCTTGTCTTCCCATTCACTATCATTGTTTTCTCATGGTTGTAAAATTTTGGGGTTTTTTGTTTTACATTTTTTTCTTCTGATTGCGCTCCTGCCTCTGAATTTATATTTCTTCCCGGGTTTTAAGATTGGATTTGGAGTAATTTGAGCAAGATATGGTCTCCTTTTTACTGGCCCTCATTTCATCTCAGTTTTTCTGTATGTGATCTCCCCATTTCCAAAATTTCTGCATTTTTTTCCATTCCACTCTTTTTGATCATATCTAATTTCCAGAGCACTTGTTAGACTTGGTTTTCTGATTTAAAAATTTCATTCCCATTCCTGAAAAGGAAAGCCTTCCTTACAGAAAAGGGAATGAAATATTGCGATTTCAATGAGGATTAAACTGGCAGGCTTTGATGCATTTCCCTGTACTTCTTATAATCCCATTCACTGACATGATTTTCGCATGGTTTTGAAAATTTTTGCTTTTATTTTCACATTTTGTTTTTCAGATTGCTTTCCTGATTCTGAATTTACTTTTCTTCCCAGGTTTAAGGATTGTATTTTGAGTAATTTCAGCAAGATTTCGTCTTTTTCACTGGCCCTCATTTCATCTCAGTCATCACGGCTATGATCCCTCCATTTCCAAAATTTCTGCAGGCTTCTCCATTCATTCTTTTTGATCATATCTCCTTTCCAGAGCACTTTTTAGACTTGCTTTTCTGATTTCAAGATTTCATTCTCATTCCTGAAAAGCAAAGCCTTCGTAACAGGAAAGGGAATGAAATCTTGCAATTTCAATGAGGATTAAACTGGCAAGCTTTGCTTCATTTCCCTGCACTTCCTGTCATCCCATTCACTGTCACTGTTTTCACATAGTTTTGAAAATTTTTGGGTTTTTTATTTACATTTTGTTTCTTCATTCAACGCACCTGTCTCTAAATTTACATTTTTTCCCGTGTTTAAGGATTGGATTTGGAGTAATTTGAGCACGTTATGGTCTTTTTCAACGGCCGTCATTTCATATAATTTTTCTTGGCTGTTATCTCTCAATTTCCAAAATTTCTGCATTTTTATCCATTCGATGCTTTTTGATCATATCTCCTTTTCAAAGCACTTGTTAGACTTGGTATTCTGATTTTAATATTTCATTCCATTTCTGAAAAGAAAAGCCTTCCTTTCAGGAAAGGGAATGTAATCTTGCGAATTTAATGAGGTTTAACTGGATAGCTTTGCTCCATTTCCCTAAATTTCTTGTCATCCCAATCCCTGTCTCTATTTTCACATGGTTTTGAATATTTTTTGGTGTTTTTTTTCACATTTTGTTTCTTCGTACTGCTCACCTGTCTCTGAATTTACTTTTCTTCCCAGGTTTAAGGATTTCATTTGGAGTAATTTGACCAAGTTATGGTCTTTTTCACTGGCCCTCATTTCATCTCAGTCATAATGGCTATGATCCCTCCATTTCCAAAATTTATGGAGGTTTTTCCATTCCACTCTTTTTGATCATATCTCCTTTCCAGAGCACTTTTTAGACTTGGTTTTCTGATTTCTAGATTTTATTTCCATTCCTGAAAAGTAATGCCTTCCTTTCAAGAAAGGGAATGTCCTGGTTTGGAGACAAATTTGGG
>JANEHK010001765.1:0-11490 GCA_025960845.1 Tachycineta bicolor | reverse complement strand
AGATTTGAAGTAAAGGGAGAAAAGCTGAAGAATTTTTTTTTTTTTTTGCTTAAAAACCTGTGTTGCCCGTCAGTAGAGGGCACCTTTAATTTTTTTTTTTTCAGTTTAAAGAAAATAGGGCATTGTATTAGGAAGAAAAAGAAATCCCAAAAGGAAAATAACAAAGTGAAGAGTATTCCACCTGGTAGTCCCTTAGAACAACTTTTAGCTAAATGGGATTCTTTAGAGGCCACGAAAGGACTAGATCAGGTTAAAATGGTGTTTTATTGCACAGAAGTCTGGCCAAAATTAAAATTACCAGGAGAGTGGCCATGGTTTGGAACACATGATGAGTGGATGTGCTATCAATTAAATCAGTACCTAAGAACTCAGGAAAATCCAGACGTAAACCAGTTAGCCTATGCTGCTTGTTGGCAAAAGAGAGCCACGAGTAGAGAGAATATAAAAGTCTGCAAATTAAAAGAAAAAGAAAAGTGTGAAAGAAAGGAATAGAAAGAGGAAAGAAAAAAAAAACTAATCAAAGGTGGGACACTCTAGACCATTTACCCCCTCCAATTTACCCACAAGTGCCCCAAGTCCCTCAAAATCCTGTCCCAGTTCCCCTACTAACTTCCCCGAGTCAAACTCAAACTCCTTCAGAACCCACTCCTCCTCTTCCCCCAGTAGTTCCATCATCACCCCTCCTTAACACTTCTCCTCCCCAGTCCTTAGTACCTTCTCCCCCTTCTCTCCCAACAGCCCCTTTGCCACCTCCTTCCAATAGTCAAAGTTCTTTAGCCCCAGTTATAATCCCTTCAGTTTCCCAAAACACAACCTCTTCCCTAGTTCCCCTTCCTCCCACAGTACCATCCTCTGCTTCTCCTCCTACAGATTTTACTACTTCCCCAGCACCTAGAGTAATTCCCCTGCCACCCCCTAACTGGGAGTTAACCAAAACCCCTACAGACTCCCGTGAGTCATCCCGTTCTCCTGGAAATCCCCAGGAATTCCTAACTCAGCCAGTGTTATCAGTTAATAATATAAGTGAAGGACCCTATTGTAACACCAGGTCAAAAGCCTTAAAGCCAGAAAGACTTTTTCCCCTCAGGGAAGTGCCTGTGGGAGGAGTGATTGGAGGAGTGGGATTTGTAAATGCCCCATTAACAGCCTCTGAGGTAAGAGGATTTAAGAAAGAGCTAGGAAATTTAGTTGAAGATCCCATAGGTATTGCCACACAGGTAGACCAATTCCTTGGACCCAATGTTTATACATGGGGAGAGTTGAATTCTATATTAAACATCTTGTTCTCCCCTGAGGAAATACGAATGATCAGAACAGCAAGTATCAGAATCTGGGAAAGGGAAAATAGGTTAGGGCCACCTGGAGATCATAAATTACCGATAGCTGACCCAGGGTGGGACCCAAATTGAGAAGAAGAAAGACAAAATATGAGAGACTCTAGGTCCTTGATAGTAAGAGGCATAAGAGAATCTGCCCCCAGAGGGAATAATACTA
This sequence comes from Tachycineta bicolor, assembly GCA_025960845.1. Lineage (NCBI taxonomy): Eukaryota > Metazoa > Chordata > Aves > Passeriformes > Hirundinidae > Tachycineta > Tachycineta bicolor. The sequence continues at coordinate 9,996 of JANEHK010001765.1, read as the reverse complement.
AATTAGCTTTTGATGGGTCCCATGAAAAAGATGAAACTCCTGCCACTTGGCTAAATCGATTAAAAAGAAATTTTCAATTATATTCAAGCGTAGACCCTGATAGTCCTGAGGGACAAGTAATTCTGAAAGTGCAGTTTGTAACAAAGTCACGGCCAGATATATGGGGAAAATTAGAAAAAAATGAAGATTGGCACGAGAAAAGTAATAATGGATTATTAAAAGAAGCCTTAAAAGTTTGCTTGAGGAGAGAAGAAGAAAAAGCTAGAGCCAAGGCTCGCATTATGCATTATGGTAGCTGTAGCAAGAGAAAGTACTGGAGTAGCAGAAAACCAGAGAAACTCCTCTTTGAAATCTAGTGAGGGAGGACCAAAACCCTCATTTAATGGACCAAAGTCACCCATAGTAGCACCATGGGTAAATTTAACAAGAAGTAACCCAGGAGAGAATAGAACTTGTTATTATTGTTGTGAAATAGGGCATTTAAAAGGGACTGTAAGAAATTATCACTTGATGAAGCTATCGCAAGGGAGCAAGAGAGGCCTGGAGAGGGTGCTGAAAGGGGAAGATTAGGGGTGTCAGAGGCTCTATAAAATAGGGGAGCCAAGAGAACAACAAGATGAGCCTCCAGTAAACTTTGATGTGGGGCCCCAAAGTGAAGAATATGAATTCTTAGTAGACACAGGAGCTGATAGGTCGAGTTTAAGGAAATTACCAACAGGGGTAACAATCGGGACAAAAACTTGTGAAGTGTTAGGGGCTGAAGGGAGGCCCTTTTGAGCATTAATAATTGAAGGAGTAGAGATAAAAGGGAACTCAAAGCACTGTGTAGCTGATTTTCTTTATTTACCACATACAGAAAACAATTCACTAGGCATAGACTTACAAGTGCAGCTCGGGGTAGGAGTTATCCCAAAAGATGGAAAAATGGTTGTGCATATCATGAAACTGACCCAAGGGGATATACAAGAGATAAATCCAGAAGTGTGGGCTACAGAAGGAAAATATGGGTGTTTAGAAATCCCTCCCATTAGGATAGAAATGCAAAAAGATACCCCCGCCATCAGAGTTAAGCATACCCAATGTCACCAGAAGGAAAGAAAGGGCTAGCTTCAGTAATTGAGCATCTTTTAAAAGAAAATATTCTAGAACCCTGTATGTCCCCTCATAACACCCCTATATTGGCCATAAAGAAAGATGAGGGAAAGTTTAGATTAGTCCAGGATTTGAGAGAAATAAATAAAAGAACTATTGCTCGACACCCAGTAGTACCTAACCCCTATACCTTGCTGAGTAAAATTCCAAGAGAGCATACCTGGTTCACAGTGATAGACTTAAAGGATGCTTTTTGGGCATGTCCCCTAGCAGAAGAGTGCAGGGATTGGTTCGCCTTTGAATGGGAACATCCAGACAGGGGAAGAAAACAACAGCTAAGGTGGACCCGGTTACCACAGGGATATACGGAATCGCCAAGTATCTTTGGACAGGCCCTAGAAACACTATTAGAACAGTTTAGTCCAAAAGAAGGAGTTCAAATTTTGCAATACGTGGATGATTTATTAATATCAGGGGAGACAGAGAAAGAAGTTAGAAATGTAAGTATACAGCTTCTAAACTTTCTTGGAGAAAAGGGGTTAAAAGTATCTCAAAGTAAACTACAGTTTGTAGAAACTGAAGTCACTTATTTAGGACACATGATCGGAAAGGGGAGTAAAAGGTTAAGCCCTGCAAGAATTTCAGGAATAGTGTCTATATCACCTCCAAAAACTAAGAGAGACGTAAGGAAACTTCTAGGCCTGTCTGGATACTGCAAGCACTGGATAGATAAGTACACTCAAGGTGTCAAATTTCTTTATGATAAATTAATAGACCAGGAACCAATGAATTGGACAGAAAGTGACGAGAGGCAGCTACAGGATCTAAAAGAGAAATTATCCTCAGCACCAGTTTTAAGCTTACCAGATCTTAAAAAGGAGTTTGATTTGTTTGTAAACACTGAGGAAGGGATAGCATATGGAGTTTTAACCCAAGAATGGGGAGGATACCGAAAACTGTTAGATCCAGTTGCTAGGGGATGGCTGGCTTGTCTCCAAGCAGTTGCAGCTGCAGCTATTTTAATAGAAGAAGCTCAAAAGTTAACATTACAGGGAAAGATAAAGATACATACTCCACATGATTTGAAAACAATTTTAAATCAAAGAGCTCAAAAGTGGCTCACAGATTCTAGAATTCTAAAACATGAAATTATACTGATAAATTCAGATAACCTAGAACTAACAACATCAAAAAGCTTAAATCCAGCCCAATTTCTCTCTGGCGAGCCCACTGAAGAGATAGAACACCATTGCCTAGAACTCATTGATATGCAGACAAAAGTAAGAGAAGATTTAGAGGATACACCCCTTCCATATGGGAGAGTATTGTTCACAGATGGGTCATCCCGAGTGGTGGAAGGGAAAAGAACATCCGGATACTCTGTGATTGAGGGAGAGAGAATGGAAGTCTTAGAAAAGGGAAAGTTACCAAGTAATTGGTCAGTGCAGTGCTGTGAAATATATGCACTAAAGAGAGGGCTAGACTTACTTAAAGATGACCAAGGGACCATTTACATAGACTCTATATATGCCTTTGGTATCGTGCACACATTTGGGAAAATTTGGGAAGGACGAGGATATTTAAATTCAAAAGGGAAAAACTTAATACACACAGAATTAATAAAGTCAGTGTTAAAATCTTTACAAAAACCAGTAGAAATTGCAGTAGTTCACATAAAAGGACATCAAAAGGGAGATATGCCCGAGATAAGGAGAAACCAGTTAGCTGATAAAACAGCCAGGGAAGCAGCTTTAGAACCACAAGAACCAGTAAAAGTCCTCAAATTGGAGAAAATACCAAGAAAAGAAGAAGAAAGGATAGAGCAAGTGTTTCGTAAAAAAGAGCAGAAAGCAATAAAAGAATTAGGATTACACCAGGGCTGACGGACGGAAATTCTTAAATAAAGCCCTAGCCAGAAAAATACTTACAGAAATACATAATTTAACCCACTGGGGAACCCAGGGGTTACGTGACCATTTCCTAAGGGAAAACCTATGTATTGGAGTACACGAATTAGCAAAAGCAGTTACTCAGGGATGTATCATATGTCAGAAAATAAATCAAAAAGTTATGAGAAAAACTGAGCCTGGAGGGAGGGAGTTAGCCTTAAGACCCTTCCAGAATGTGCAAATTGATTTTACTGAGATGCCCCCTGTTCAAGGGTACAAACACTTGTTAGTGATCACAGATCACCTTACCCATTGGGTAGAGGCATTCCCTACAAAAAAGGAAACAGCAGAAGTAGTAACAAAAATAATATTAGAAGATATCCTCCCTCGGTATGGGCTGATAAATAATATTGATTCAGATACAGGGCCACATTTCACAGCACAAATTCTACAACAGGTAACACAAGCCTTAGGGATAAAATGGAGGTTACACACCCCATGGCATCCCCAAAGCTCAGGCAGAATAGAGAGGATTAACAAAACCATTAAAAATGTACTGACTAAACTAATAGCAGAAACTCAACTAAATTGGCTTAAATGCTTACCCCTAGCATTATTATGAATCAGAACACAACCACGAGCAGATCTAGGAATGTCACCATATGAAATGTTCTTTGGGCTTCCCTTTTTGTTATCTCCTTATAGTTCTAAAGACTACCTGGAAGGAGAGGAAATCACTAGAAAATATCTAAAAACCATTGGACAAACCCTAGAAAAATCTCATAAAGAAAGGATATCTTCCTCAAACTTCCGCTTTGGATTCAAATGTGCATAATATCAATCCTGGAGACTGGGTATTGATCAAAATGTGGACTAATACCCCGCTGACCCCGAAGTTTGAAGGTCCCTACCAAGTACTGTTAACAACTCACACAGCAGTGCGCCCTAAAGAAAAAGGATGGACCTACATCACCAGAGTTAAAGGGCCAGTACCCCCTCCTGGAGAGAACCCGAGTTCAGCACCCTCCCCGGATGAAACTGAGTGGACAGTAACACCACACCCGACAGACTTGAAATTAACCTTTAAAAAGAAATAAGAGATAACAGAGACTATGAAAACCTTTTGTTTCAGTTGCCTCTCCCATAATCAACGAACTCAAAAAAGGAGGGGGGCACAATAAGGGTTAACTTGTGTAAACCTAAGTCATTTTTTGTAATTAGCAATTTTAGATATATTTAAGTAATAGATATATTAAAAAGGGTATAAGGGGGCTTTTTTGTATTAATTTTACATATAGTTTAAGTTTTATAAGTAAGAATTTAAGTTTAAGGGGTTTTTTTAATATGATAATTTTTAAATATTGTTTAAGTTTTATGAATAGCAATTTAAATAAGTTTAAGTAATAGAAAAAAGTATAAGAGGTTTTTTATTAAGTTTAAATATTGTTTAAGTTTTATAAATAGTGATTTAAGTAAGTTTAAGATTTTATATGTTAATTTTAAAAGTTGTTAAGTTCTATAAGTAGCAATTTGAACAAATTTAAGTAATAGAAAAATTAAAAGAGTGTAAAAGTTTTTTTTTTTTGAGGAAGAAAAAAAAAAAAAAAGGGTAAATCTCCTACAGAACATTCTCTAAAGGCAACTAAATTAATAGGGAAGGGAAGTGGAAGCATGTAAGTGGGTGCTTTAGGAGACCTCTCCACTCCAAGAGGCAAGGCCAGGTGGAGCAAGAGATCCAGGAAGGATGGCCCACACCGGACTCTTGGGAGGGATCGTACCGATGCTGTTCATAAAGCACACCTACGAAACAAAAGCCTGTACTAACTGCTACCATCCAGTGTACGATGGAGAGGATCTCAGATCCTTATTCAGGGTCCATACTAACGTGAACCCAAACTGCTTTGACCACTCCCAGTTGAATACTTGCCAAGAGGATGGAAAAGTTTACTGGACCACAAAAAACACAGCTAGTTATACACAGCGCCTATTTGGGGAATGTCCTTTAGGAGATATTTGGTTATGCTTTGAAGCAGATCACAAAGGATTGAGAGATATAATAAAAGAAAAAGTGTTGACAACAAAATTTGAAAAAAGCCTAGAGATCCCATCAGGAAAAAACCTGTTCATTGACTTAGTAGAAAGAATCAGTCGAGAATTAAATTTAACCAAGTGCTGGATATGTGGAGGTACACAAATGTCTGAAATATGGCCCTGGGAAGGAATTAGTTTAAGCCCTCTAGAAATTCTAAAATGGAAACAGACTGAACAGAATACACAAAGCCTAAGAACAAGGGGAAGAGAGAAGTGGGATCTCAAATCTAAAATCATTGGGGAAGAATGTATCATGAGGACAGGAACCAGGTATCAAACCCGTGTAGGAAAATTAATGTGTAAAAGGTATATAATAGTGATAAACTTAAGTGCTAAATGGGTTCCCAAAGGGCCTAACAAGTATTGGTCAACTGAGAACACAGAAAAATGTATCTATAATGAGAGGTATGAATTATATTAATGCATTGACAAAGCTATAAATCCTTTTTGGGGGATAAAAGAACTGTCTGGATTTTGGCAACAGCCTTTTGAAACTAGGGAAGATTACTGGGAAGCTCCAAATCACCAGTTCTGGATCTGTGGGGATACTGCTTATACAAAATTGCCTGAGGATTGGTCAGGAAGCTGTACAATAGGGATCATAAAGCCAGCTTTCTTCCTATTACCCAAGAGATTAGGAGCACACCTAGGAGTCCCAGTATATGACAATCTGGGAAAAGTCGAACGAAAGAAAAGAGATACTCTAACAATTGGTGGAGACCAAAAATGGAAAGGAAAAATATGGACCCCAGAAGAAATCATTAAAACCTATGGACCAGCTACATGGGCACAGGATGGGTCCTGGGGGTATCGCACTCCAATCTACATGTTAAATAGAATCATTGGCTCCAGGCTGTCCTAGAAATGGTATCTAACAGAACAGCTCTCGCATTAGACCACATCACTGACCAACTAACACAAACAAGAGCTGTAATATACCAAATAGGTCTTGCTGTAGACTACCTTTTGGCAGATGAAGGAGGAATCTGTGGTAAGTTTAATTTGTCTGAATGTTGTTTAGAAATTGATGACAAAAGCGCAGTAATTAAAAACATCTCAAAAGAAATTAGAAAGTTAGCCTATGTGGGAAATCAAGAGTGGACTCCTCTAATGGACACCAACTGGTGGAATAGTTTTTGGTCATTTAAGGGGGATTGGTGGAAGAAAGCTGGGTTTATGATAATTTGCTCCATCACCGGGTTAATGTTTTTACCTTGTCTAATCCCATGTCTAATTCAAACGATTACCTCCACAGTCCAAGCCAGTATCCAGATCCGTAAAGCAACCAGTCAAAAACAGACCAAAATGATGGTAATAGAGAGTCAAGACCCTGGACATGAGAATGCCAAAGAAATATATGAAAAGTTCCAAAAATGTAGAAAAATTTACTTCCAAGAAGAAGAGGTAACAAATTGATGCGAGCTAAAGCTCGATCAAAGAAATAGATGGGGGAGTTGTTATAAATAAATTCTATTCAAGTAATCTATGTCTTAGTTACTTAATTGTTAAGTAATTGTATTAAGATTTTTAATGCTAGTTCTGTATAAAGAATTTGCCTTAGTCCTGTTTTAATACTGATTTATCACCTTATTTACTTGTTTGTTAATTAAGAATTCACCTTATTACCTGTATCTCTGCTCCCATTCACCGGATACTGTCTGACTATGCAAATAAAAAGAACACTGGAATTCTGGGAATGACTCAAGAATGAGAGACTCTGAAAAGCAGGGAATCAAAGTAAAATCCAGGACTGTAGTCACATTTTAGACTAGTGCAAGAAGTACGGGGGTCCGCCGACGCAGCTTCATTTAGTCGCTGTGACCTGAGAAGGAGTCCCCCATCGCTGGATGACCCCTGATCAGCGACGTGGAACGGACTCCCCGGCAAGGGGAAAAAGCCCGTGAGGGGGGGTGGGAGTCCTCAGCTTTGCTGTGAAGCGAAGCTGTGTGTACCTCCTCCTCCATGTTGCCAAGGGAGCAAGCTAGCTCTCCCCCCCAAGGCCAAGCTTGATAATAAAGAAACATACAAAACAGCAAGAGTTTCTGACTCTCTTTTTTTTCTCCAGAACACCTGGCACTCTCCAAAAACTCCCCAAGACCACAGAACAACATACAGACCCCTCAAACCCTCTCAAGACATCAGAATTCCCACAGGAACTCCCAACCCTCCGAGATCCCCTAGAGAAGGTTCATACCTGGCACGGGGTCCCCATCGCTGTCAGCGGCAGGTTCCCCAAAACAGCCTTGGGTTCCCCTGGGATCACCTAATCCCCCCCTTTGGCACCCCAAGAACCCCCCTCGGGAGCCCTCAAAAATCCACCGTGACCCCAAAACCACCCAGAACGTACAATGGGCCCCCAAGAACCCCTCGCTAATGTTTGTACCCAGCACGGGGTCCCCATCTCCATCATTGCCATCACCCGGGATCCCCAAACTCTCCCGGGACCCCCAAACCCTCCTGGGACCCTCAACCCCTCCTGGGACCCCCAACCCCTCCTGGGACCCCCAACCCCTCCTGGGACCCTCAACCCCTCCTGGGACCCCCAACCCCTTCTGGGACCCCCAACCGCCCCCGGGGCTCCTCTGCCGGAATCAATGGGAGTGGCGTTGCCCTTTTAAGGGGAGTTCCAGTGGGAACCCACAATTGCAGGGGCTCTTAAAGTGGCGATGGTAGAGAGAATCCCAAAAATCCACCCTGGGGGGCAAAACATCCTCCACAGGGGCTGGGAATGGGGCCCCCCTAAAAATGTCACTAAAGCCGTCATGATCAACACGTGAAAAGGGCTTGTGGGGCTGCGGCCCCACAAACACCCTAAAATGGGGAGGAAAAACACCCTGTTGCGGTGGGATCCCACCTGGATCCCCCTGGATGGCTGCAGCCATGGCGCTGCTCCCATGCACTCCCAGTATGATCCCAGTATGATCCCAGTATGATCCCAGTACAACCCAGTCACTCCCACTGCTGGCATCCCCCCTCACCCCTCTCTCATTCCAACCTGTCCCGGCTCCATCCCCGCTGCTCCCGCAGGCTGCCAGGGGTTCAGGGAACGGGGGAGGAGGAGGAGGAGGGAGGAAGAGGCGCAGCGGCAGCAGGAAGCAGCAGGAAGAAGAGGAGAGGAGGGAGCGGGCGGCTACAGCGCTCCCTGAAGCCGCAGAACCCCGGCACCATCGTCCCCATCCTGCAGGTGCCCGGGGAGGGGGAGCTCGCCCCAAATATCCCGGGGCTCCCTGGGTTTGGGGTTTTTTGGGGGGTGTTTGGAGCTCGCAGGGCTCCAAAGCCGAGGTGCAGATGCCCCTCGGGGGGACATCGGGGGCTCCCTGGGAGGTGTTTTTGGGGGGTCCCAGTGCTGGAAGTGGCTGCTCCCAGGATGAGCCCAGTTGCCCCCTCCTTGTGCATAACAAGGATTGTGAGGTGGGCGAATATCGTTAAGAGGAAATTTTAAGAAACTGCTTCCCTTAGGCTTGACCTAGGAGGAGTGATTTTCAGAATGTTGGGGTTAAATTAAAATAAAAATCATTAAAAGTATCAAAATTAAAAATTCTGTAGAATTCACAAATAATAGATTTTAATTAGAAGTAAGTAGAATTGTGTTTTCGTATTTCTCTCTGCTTTGGTATCTTTGAGTGAAAACAAATCCAGTAAATCCTTAATCCTGTTAATCCATCCAAATTACGAAACAGAGTACAGAGAAGGAGAGATTTCTGTTCTCACAGCTATTTCTAGGAAAAGAAGGGGACGATTTTGAGGAATCAGGTTAACACATAGTAGAAGTAAATGCTATATAGCAATACTTGTGTCACTAAAGTGTTTTGATTTGGGTTTTGGTGGTTTTTTATCTTTGGTTGGCTGGGATGTTTGGTTTTCTGTGGTTATTCGGTTTATTGGGGAATTTTGTTTTTGTTTTCTTTTGGGGGGGTATTTTTTTGGATTTTTTGTTTGTTTGCTTGTTTGTTTTCATTTTGGTTGTTTTTCAGAAAGGCTGTTTGTTAGTAACCACCCCCAAACCCCGCACCCCTGTGTGGTTCCAGTTGCCTGGGCACTCCCAGTATGAGCCCAGTCACTCCCAGTCATTCCCCATTATGATGCAATTTACCCCCAGCATAGTCCCAGTTTCTCCCAGTTGCACCCACTTTTATTCAGTGTGCTCCCAGCTCTCCCAGTTGCCCCTAGTATAGCCCCAGTCACTCCCAGTATGATGCCAGTCTGTCCCAGCAGAGCCTCAATCACTCACAATTACCCCCAGTTTCCCCAGCATGGTCCCAGTTCCCCCCAGCACATTCCCAGTGGCTCCCAGTGTGGTCCCAGTCACCAGCTGCATGGTCTCAGGCGCTCCCAGTATATCCCAGTTGCCCAGAACATTCTCATAGTCATTGCCAGACACTCTCAGTTACCTCAGTGTGGTTCAGTTGTTGCCCCCAGTTTTATCCCAGTCACTGCCAGTACATCCCAGTTGTCACCAGCATACATCCTGTCATTCCCACTTGCTCCCAGTTTCTCCAAGTGTGAGCACAGTTGGCTCCCAGCATGGGCCTGGCGGCTCCCAGTAACCCCCAGTCACGGTCCAATCACACCCACTATGATCCCGGTATGATTGTAGCCACTCCCAGTATGATCCCAGTCACTAACAGTCTAATTCCAGTCAGTCCCAGTCACTCCCAGTATGATGCAAATGGCCCCCAGTGTGATCCCAGTTGCTCCCTGTCAATCCCAGTACGATCCCAGTAGCCTCCAGTATGATCCTCATGGCTCCCTGTCTCTCCCAGTATATCCCAGCATGCCCCCAGTCTATCCCAGTAGGATTCGAGCCACCATCAGTGTGATCCCAGTCTAACTCAACATGGACCCACCTGCTCCCACTGTGATCCCAGTATAATCCCGGTTGCTGCCAGAATAGTTCCAGTTGTTCCCAGTTCCTCCCAGTATG
>JANEHK010001764.1:721-11495 GCA_025960845.1 Tachycineta bicolor | reverse complement strand
TTTTTTTTTCATTTTAACCTTGCTTTTCTTCAGTTTCTAATCTTCTCCTTCCATTATTTCAATTTCTTGACTGATGTCAGAATTTGAATAGGAGTAACTTTGATACGTGTTGGTCCTTTTCAGTGCCCCTCATTTTATCTCAGTCTGTTTGGTCTCTATCACTTCGGTCCCAAAGTTTCTCGGTAGTTTTCATTTGCACAGTTTCATCGTATATAATTTCCTGAGCATTTGTTCAACTTTGTTCTCTATATTAAAGATTTCATTCCTTTTCCCAAAAGGAAGACTTTCCTCTCAAATACGGAATGAAATCTTGCCATTTCAATGAAGATTAATTGCCAAGCTTCTGTCCCTTTCCCAGCACTTCTTGTTATCCCATCCACTTTTTACTTTTCACGTTCTGTGTGAATTTTCCCTTTTTCATTTTAAGCTTGCTTTTTTTTATCAATTTCTTTTCTTCTTTTTCTTTTATTTACCATTCTTGCCTGATTGCAGCATTTGAATTGGAGTACTTTTGGAAAGCGTTGGTCCTTTTCACTGGCCCTCATTTCATCTCAGTCCATTTGGTTTCAATTATTCCGGTTCCAAATTTTCCCATAGTTTTCATTCATAATCCTTTGCAGCATATCTCATTTCCTGAGTGTTTATTAGACATTGTTCCCTGTTTTCAAGATTTCAATGAAGACTACTTGGGCAAGCTTCTGTCCCTTTCCCTGCACTTCTTGTCATCCCATTCACTTTTTCTTTTTACATGCTTTCAAAATATTCCCTTTTTCAATTTATGTTTGAATTTCTTCTACATCTTTTCCTCTCCTTTTTTTTTTTTTTTTTCCTATTTCTTGCCTGATTTCAGCATTTAAATTGGAGTACTTTTGTCAAGTGTTGGTCCTTTTCACTGCTCCTCATTTCATCTCAGTCCATGTGGCCTCACTCACTCCAGTTCCAAATTTCCTCAGTTTTCATTCACACTGGTTTTCATCATATCTCCTTTCCTGAGTTAGACTTTGTTTCCTAGTTTAAAGATTTCAGAGAAAATACTTCCTTTCAGGAAAGGAAATGTAAACTTGAGATTTCAATGAAGATTAATTGGGCAAGCTTCTGTCCCTCTCCCTGCACTTCTTGTCAGCCCATTGACTTTTTGATTTTTACATGCTTCCAAATTTTTCAATTTTTCAATTTAAGCTTGCATTTCTTCAATACCTTTTTCTCCTCCTTCCTTTATTTCTATTTCTAGCCTGATTACAGCATTTGAATTGGAGTAATATTGGGAAGTATTGGTCCATTTCACTGCCCCTCATTTCATCATCCCTACCTATCCCAACTATCACTAAACCCCTCAGACTTTAATTCTCAAGTTACATTGGACCTTGCCATGCCCCACTGCCCTCCCAGGGAACAAGTCCATCCCCACATCTCAGCTCACCTTGCCTCCAAGCAGCATCAAGACACTGCCTGTGTCCTGGTGCTGCATGTCCTTGCCAAGAGTCTCTCCCAGCCACCCCTGCCCCTCCTCGTCCCTGCTCTGGGGCACAATCTGCAAGTTGATTTGCTCCCTGGGCCACTGGCCCAGCCCCAAGCCAGGGCCGGGACCTTTCCCCAGAGCTCTGTGGCCACTGCAATGCTCACAGCTCTGAGGCTGCTGCAGCTCCAGAAGCCCTTGGACACCGCTCCTGGGGATGCTCAGGCTGCCACTGTTGTGCTGTCTGTGCAGGGCAGGGGCCTGCACTCCATGATCCTGCTGCCTCTTATTACAATCTGCTCATACAAGCAGGGGTCATAATGGTTCATTTACTGATCTCAGAGTGCAAAACACAGCACAGAGGGGATTTGAGTATGAATCAGAACAAATGCACTTTTTATTGATTGACCATAGCAGATGTGATTGAGGGATTAAGAGTGAGAGAAAGAGATAGAGAAAGAAAGAGAGGAAAAATGGGATACAGCTACCAAAGGTGGAGATGAAATCCTGGTGTTTCGGTTGATGGGTGTGCCTTTCACATTGGGGAGAGTCTCTCTCAAAATCTCTGGTTAACTCAGGGTTTTTATTATAGTCCTCCACTGTGGGGAGAACAGATTATAAGAATAACCTGATTGAAGCCACCAAGGGGGAACAGGTAGTCCATGTTCTCAGCATTAAGCGAGAGCCATTGTCTTCTTGGTCCAACGACCACACCTGCAGGCAAACATCTCGCTTTGGTTTAGTCAGCCCCACACCCCCTACTAGGGTTGTAGGGGTCTCATGTCTCAGTCCTTGAGAGGAGATTTGTACAGAGGTCTCAATCTCAGTCCTTGGGAGGGGGCTTTGATCTCCATCTGTCACGGTGGTTGTGGAGCAAATGAGGGATTTTCTGTGGGGGACCACCAAAGTTATCCCAGAAAGTCCACTTGGCCAAGAGGTGGGGAAATTCATAGGCTATTGTCGTGAAGCAAAGACCATGAAGCAGGTAGAAATGTCAGGTACAGAACTGCCATTACACTGTTCAAAGCCAGTGTACCGTGGTGTGGTGACACAAGAAAATGCACCGGCAGACGATTGGCAAGCATCCACCTCGAGCAGGCCAGAACTGCAGTGGGGTCCTCAGGGTCCTAAGGACGATCGGGAGGCAGATGAGGGGAACTTCAGACAGACTCTTACACCACCCCATGACTCATGATTGTCTTTAAGGGATCTTCATAGTGTCCTTGCAAAGTCTTCAGGACTCGTCAACGTTGGTAGTATATCCCGAAGAACAGAGACAGTATGTAGGGAAAGATAGAGAAAGAAGGGAAAGGAAAAGTAGAAAAGGAAAAGGAAACAATAAACAAATATCTAATTACTAAACAGATGATAAATAATTGAAATAATAATAATAATAATCAGTGTTAATTAAAATAATTCTTTCAAAACAAATCACAAAAAATCAAAAGTTTTTTTTCACAAGATTACGAAAGGAAATAATTTCAAAACATGCATTCAAATTTTATAATCACCTTGTGTCAATAGCGTTGAGGATGTCCATAGGGGAGAGGACATCTGCCAGGTTATGAGCATTAATTATGGACGTCAACTGTGTTAACCATTTCACCATTCTCCAGTTCATAATGAATAAAACTGCTGATAAAAGAAAACCAATTAAAACTAAAATCAAAAGGACAATGATGGGATGACACCATTTGTTCAAGGCACTTGTGGCAGTAGCTGACCACCCAAAAAGAGTATCCCACCACCTGTGCTCGACAACTTTTCTTACCCTTTTATAACATGATGTAGTTCTTTCACATTATGATGAACAGTTATCAGGGTTTTCTGCCCATCTTTCTTGATCTTTTCAAAAATTTCTAGTAAGTCCCGGTGAAGCAACAATTGCTTTACGAAAGTAAGGTTCATTCCAATGGGAGGAGGTGATAGTTTGTGAATCAGTGTGTGATTTGATTGCAAAAATAATGAGAGGTAACTGGAGCTTCATAAGAAAAATCGCATCCTGCGATTTTAGTAAAATTGCAAGCACAAAAATTTGAATGATTTTTAGTATCTACTGCTACATTTTTGACAAATACCATATCACGAGTAGTTCTAAAGCATGCACAACCATTACCTATATATATAAGGACTGTTTCTGGACCCTCATTAGGATGAATTTCAAAATGACAGATATTTTACTTAGTGTCCAGACAAATATCTTGATCTATAACTGCGTTACTTTCACAGATAAACCCTTGTTGTTCTCAGACAATACAGGATTCTAAGTTAACAGTTTGCCATTTCTCACCAATCTGACGGGCCCATTCCCTATGCTCGGAAGGGTAGAGAATAGCTCCATCATGATTCAATCCTAATGCAATGATAGGGAATATCAAATGCACTGAAACATTACATATGGTTAACACAAAAGCTGTGGCTGTATTTGTAATGGGGTTGTAAGTAAAATTCACTAAGTTCCACCAGGATTGGAATTCTCTTTCAAAGTCAGTGGTATTGTCCCAAATTATTTCCCATATTTCAGTAGGAAAAGTGCCTTCTTCACCTTCTCTTATAATAGAGGCAGCAACTGACTGCATCCACAGTTGAGCCTGGGTACAGCTGAGGGCCAAAGAAACATTGTTTTGTGTAGCACTGAGTGCATCAATTACCAATTTATGGTCATTCACACTTACCTTTTCCCAATTTGCTAATATGTTTGATAACAACCACTGATGTGTTCCCAAAGCCAAGAAGGACGACTGTAGTGGATGTTGTAATTTAGTCAAGTCTCTAGTTGTGGCAGCCAATTTATTCAGTATTCCTTCTGAATCAATACTATTTAGAATTCCCAATCCTGTTCCCATAACACCAGTTATGTCTCTAAAGTGTCTGCTTTTTAAAAGAGTTCCACTTTTGCAACCAGACTGTCCAACCTTCAAAGGAAGTCTGCAAGAAAGGTGAACAAGCTGGCTGAATTTCTGAGACATTATTTTGCATCAGCAATTTGACTTGCTTAAGAGACCATGCCGGACTGAACAGTATTTGTTGTTGTCCTGTCTTCCTAATTATATATGGTCCGATTTCAGAAATTCTCGGGCTAAGCCTAACCAGTGGTTGGGTTGGAGTGATGGTAATATGAGCTGTAGTAAATTGGGCTATAACATTTATTTTAAATTTAAAAGAAAGCCTTTGAATATTTTTGGCCCAAAGACAAACTACTTCTACAGTTTGTGCTAGTGTGAAATTGTGCCAACAATCCTGCATGCTTGGGTGTGTGCGGACCTCTTTGTGCTTATATATTTGGTTTGTCAGAACACTGATGGAGGTTGCCTTCCTATAGGTGATTCCATTAATCATTCAACACCCTATGCTAATTTTTTCTCACACTATCCCTTGAAGCTGCCAAGTTTGTTGTTTTTCCCATTCCTGCCTAGTATATACCTGATTTTAATGCATAACAACAGCTGAGAGGTTTAAGTCTTTCACATTTCCCATGGAGGCAGTAAAATGAACAAAAGCTTGGTACCAGGGCCATTCAGTATCATATTGAAAAAAGGGGTTTTCAGTCTCTTTCACTTGTTGGGGAGGTGACTACTGTACTCAGTGTGGGCTTTGTTATAGGGTTTATCTTAAATTTGTAAACTAGACCTTTAAAACCCAATGGATCTGTCAAGTTATTTAGCCAACGGCATGTCACATAAGTTGGTTTGACAAAACCAAAACTATACCAACAATCAGCTGGTTCATTAATACAATCCCTTGTAATTGCAATATTGTTGGTTCTGGGGCCTGAAGTGTAATTACCCACATACTCTTGATGGCAGCACAGGGTAAGGGGAATTTGTTTAGTACAATCCCACTTTTCTGTATAGTACAGTTCTGCTGTAGGGATATGCAAATAATTTTCTCCACCTCCTTCTAAAAACTTTCCAGGCATTGTAGTGGAGGAGGCTTTCTCATGGAGAGATCCTTCCACTTTTCTGCATGCTATCATATTTACTTCACCCACTGTTCCACTTAGGGTTTTGATCCACTCTTTCCGACCCCATCCCCACTCATTTAGATGGTATGCCTCAGAGCCATGTTGCACTACAGTTGCTCAGTTCAGATGGCGATCTTTGCGATAAGATCCTAAAACATTTGTGTGCTTGGTGATAGCTTCAGACCACAGCCACTCTGAAGAATCCTGGCCGTGGTATTGTGGTAGGATGCAGAAAAATATCACCAGTTTTATCATGGTTCAGATGATCCTCATGTCCCTCGGGGCTCTTCTGTAAAAGTAAACAACAGAAACATCCTGTCACTAGGAGGCAGAGACAATGGTTGGACTGATGGAATTATCCAGCGTGGATTTATCCAATGCTCTTTCCCTAGGGCATCAGAGGCTACCCATGCATATTTATTCAGAGGGGTTTTTAATACTAGGGGTACTTCCCCTACAGTAGGAAGATCCAGCAGAACAGGTTGTCCATGGTAATGTGCAGGATTCTTGGGATCATCAGGTCCCTGTAGTGAAGGAATCATGTTTGGAGCTGTTGGGCAGAAAGCAGTAATTTTGGGACACCCATTTAGTCCCCATCTACCATTCACTCCTTTAACTGCTTCCCATAACCAGACATCCCAATTTCCCTCCTGTGGTTTCAGAAGTTGTTTCAAGAAACCATTGGTCCTTTCTAGGATCCCGTTAGCTTGAGGGTAGTAAGGGGTGTGAAAAATCCATTTAATCCCTTCACTTTTTGCCCAGTCCTGTACGACTCTAGCAGTGAAGTGGGATCTGTTATCAGACTGCATTTCCTGAGGTTTTGGGAATGTTCCAAACCACTCCTGCAATGCTTTGACAGTATTATCTCCTGTGGCTCTTTGAAAAACATTGGCCTGGACTAGCCCAGATGTAATCTCTACTCCTACCAGTACAAAGTGTTTACCTCCTGACTTCTTAAAGGGGCCGATATAATCTACCTGCCATGCATCCCACAAGCCTTTGTCTTCTCTTAAATGCAGAGGGTCGTCTTCCATAGGGTATCTTCCCCGTCTTCTACAACATTGTTCACAGGCAGATATACATGTTTTACACATTTCCCTGGTGACAGGCCAACCCCGAGCATGAGCTTCCTTGTACAGATCTTTAGCACCTGTGTGCTGTCTTTTACCATTCAGCCATTCCAATAGTTGATCCCAGTCCTCTGTCATTTGTTCCTTCTTTAGGGGACTAAATCTCACTAACTCATCAGCTTTATTATTCCGTTCTCCTGCTGGATTTTCATCTGTTTGGTGAGAAGCTACCCACCCTATGGCAAAATTTCCTTGGTTTGCAATATTAAAAATTTCTTGCCATTTTTTCCTTTTGCCAAACTGGAATTCTGTTAACTTCCCAATCATTTTGTTGCCAAAATGGAAGCCACTCACTACATCCTTTGTACACGGCATAGGAGTCAGTGTAAATGCAGACAAGAGAGGTATTTTGTGCCTCATGTTGGAAAACACTCCAAACAACGATCAGTTCCCCAACCTGAGCACTGCCTTCTCCTTCAGTAATAATTTGTTCACCAGAGGAAATGTGGAAGGCTGCTGCCCTGTATCTCCACACCTTTCCCTCCCGCCTAGCAGAGGCATCAGTTAACCAAGAATTTGTTGATTGTTCAGAGGTGAAAGGAGGGGCTACTTTAATCACAGAGGCAGGTTTTTCTTGGGTGTTGTCCAAGCTCTCAGTTTCTTGGATTGCTAAGTTTTTTACAGCTCCTTCTGTTATTGAAAAAATGTTACAGTAATGTTCAATCTGAGCCTACCACTTTCTAACTGAGGCTCTCTGGGTGACCCCCTCAGGTGGAGGGGTCCCAGTCATGACGGCGTTGATTACTTTGAAAGGACCCCTCAATGCAATTGGTTGTTGTCGAGTAATTTTTTCCACTTCTATGAGAGCTAAGCTAACCACAAACAACCCCTTTTCCCAGGTGGTGTATCTTTCCTCAGCATCTCTGAAACCACGGGAATAAAAACCAGCAGGCCTTGTTGGACCTTCAGGACCCGTTGCCATAGCTGTATGGATAACCCTGAGGGAGGGAATCACCATTCTACCTGAAAGGGATCTGTAGGATGGATAGGGCCTAGTGCCTGATGAACTATTGCTTCAAAAATCAGCAATTGCATTGCTTCCTCCTGAGCAGGGGGACAATCCCATTTCACCTCATTCCTCAGCAAGTCATAAAGGGGCCTGGCAATTATTGAGGAATCTGGAGTGTCTTCTCCAGAACACTAATAGTCCTAGAGCTTGCTTTCCTGGATTCAGGCATTTTAATCTGATCTAAAGAGTTTAGGGTATCTGGTGGAATACATGTCATACCTCCTTTCCACCAAATTCCCAAAACCTTCACTTCCTGAGAAGGTTTATGGATTTTTTCAGAGGGAATTTGCAAATTCAGACTTTCTAAATTGGAGATTAATTCCTATTGGCTATCCCCCACTACTCCTATTTCATCTCCTCCCACCAGGATATCATCGATGTATTGGTAAACATCCACATTATCAGGTTTGGGTATTTTCTCTAATTCTTTGGCTAAAGCATGGTGAGCCACGGTGGGGGAATGTTTGTACCCTTGGGGAAGTCTAGTGAAAGTGTATTGCTGTCCTTCCCATGTGAGGGCAAAACGGTCCATGTCTTCTGACTGTATAGGAATCATAAAAAAACATGTCTTTGACATCTATAGTTGCCATGATTGAGTGAGCCTTTTCCTGAACTGATGTTATTAATTCAGCTAAATTTGGAACTGCTGCTGTGAGAGGCTCTGTGTTGGCATTAAGCCTGTGAAAATCTGCTGTTAGTTGCCACTTCCCATTAGGTTTTCGAACAGGCCACACTGGAGAGTTAAAAGGAGAATGAGTATTAACAATTACTCCTTGGTCTCGCAAGTCCTGTATAACTGTTTTAATGCCTTCTTTGGCGCCAGAAGGTAGGGGGGATTGTTTCACATTAGTAGTTTTACTATAAGCTTGTGTGAGTGCTGTTTGAAGTAATCTAATATTAATTGGCGGTGTACCAAATGACCACAAAAATCCCTCAGAATCTTCCCACTGCCTTCCAGCAAGGACATCCATCCCTAATAAGTTGTTTGGAATATCTCCAATTACCATTTTGACAACCAAGTGATCCGCCTCTCCAGGAAGCATAAGTTTTACTAAAGCCATATTCATAGATTCTGTAGTTCCTAGAGCATTAAGAATGCAACATTGTCTTTTTGTTGGAACAACTCCACACTTCAGGGCATCCCTTTTTGTTAGTGCAGAGATTTGAGCCCCAGTGTCAACCAAAAAGGTTACAAATCCTCGTTTGGGGTCTGTAATAGCTGTGATCAATATGTCTCCTGATTTATTTTTAGTGAGCATTCTCAAATACATCCATACTCTGTTTCTTCACCCACTGTTAAGAAACGGAGAATTTAGTTTCCCTGGGGTGGTGTTTGTCTTGATTCACAACATGAATTTCCAGGGAGAGGCTGAGAGAGGGTGAGTTTTTGTTCACTGTCTGGATCTCGAGAAGGCAGAGGTGCACTGGGTTGAGTTGATAAGTTTTGTTTTCGAGAGTGCCAGTTAGTTATTATTTTTTGTAATTTTTCAAGGGACAAACCACCCATCACCTCTCTGGGGACCCCCTTTTTAATGCCCAACAGCCACCAACAGTGGTGGTTAGAGATCTGTTTTCCCTGCTCTGAATTTTCACTGTGAGGGGTCCCAATAAAACAAACACCTTTTATTTTTTCTGATTTCTCCTCCTGGGTTTTCATAGGCCCATATTGTCTATTGTAATTAATTAAATCTATGGCAACATCCCCCCATGTCCAAACTTTGCAGCTGCTGGCAGGTGAGCTAGATTGAGAAGCTGGGAGCTGAGAGGGGGTTGAATATGGAGTAAACCCAGGATCGGTAGATTCAGTTTGGTTGCATGGACTTCCAAGGACTCTTTCCAGCCTTTCCACAGGACCTAATGCCATTATGGTCTTTTGTAAAGTAATTGCTGTAGGTTTGAGTGATTCTGGAAGCCCCCAAATCAAAGGGGTCATGAGTTCTGGCTTCACTGGTAATTGCATCGGGGATTCAAAACCAGGAATCAACTTCTTTTCATGGATCATTTGCAGACAGGTGGCTTTTTGAACACTTTCTTGGAGTTGGTCAGGGGTAGGAGCTATGGCTAAGGGGTCTCCCCTTTCCAGAGGATTTATTCCCCCTGCCCAAAAAGCCGCGCGCTGTGTTAGGGACCAAGCGTCACGCTTATCACCTGTTGTTAAGAAAACTCCATGTCCCCAGTATCCATTAGCCTCGTGTTCAGTTAATTTAATTTGATCTCCACCAGTGAGGGACACTCAGAAGACATACTCTGTCTCTGATTCTTGTGGGAGGCGGCTGTATTCCTTTTTTAGCTTAGCCAATTCAGTAGTGCTGTATGGTACATGTTTGGTTGTGATATGTGGTTCAAAATCTTCATCATTTATGTAATTGTATTCTGTTTTAACCAAGGGTCTCAAGTGAGGACAGCAGATTTCCCCGCAGTTTTTGACTGCTTCAAGTTCCTTACAGGGATAAATTGGTTTAATGCGAGGAGTTTCCTTCTCCTCTGTTTCCATAGAGGAATCAACATTATAGGAGTTTTTAACACGTTCCGCTCTAAGGGCAGCTCTCAATGCATAGATCTCATTCCTTTCTTCATTTCATTGTTTTTGCAAAATTTCAACTAGGTTTTGAAGGGAGTCTATTATAGCTTTTTCCTCACTTCTTCACTTGAAGCGACTTTCTACAGCTGCTGAAAGACAAGCTCCCAAAACTGAGCAGAGTATAGTTTTGTTTTTGCCCAGTTTAAATTTTGTTCCATGTTGTAAAGAGCACACTCTATCAACAATATTTTCCAAATTAAACCAATTACATTGTGCCCACTCTTCTCCTCCCGGAGAAGGCTTGGCATTGTGTTTAGCAAGTAATGCATAAAATGCAGCTTTGTATTTTGTACTAAGATTCTCAGTCATTTTGTGAAGGGATCAGAACCACAACAGGGAGGAAATACTTAGTTACACACATACACAGCTTGGCTGTGTCTCCCTTCGCTTCCCTGAGTGGGTGAAGAGACAAAATCTGCCTGGGAGGCCCTGCTTAGTTTCTTCAGGTTGTCCCTTCCTTCCCAGACAGTCCAAATTCACACACATACAAAACAGTTTAAAAATGCAGCTTAGCCTTTTGCACTAAGGTTCTTAGAAATTTTTATGAAGGGATCAAAAACCACAACAGGGAGGTACCACTTAGTTAGACACACACACAGCTCGGCTGTGTCTCCCTTCGCTTCCCTGAGTGGGT
>JANEHK010001763.1:0-11496 GCA_025960845.1 Tachycineta bicolor | reverse complement strand
GAAAGTCTGAGGGGAACTGGTGATGGATCTTTCTCAATCCCTGCAGGTAATCTTTGGTAGTGATGGTTGGGTGCATTGCTGAGCTGCTCCTTTTGTGCTCCTTTGCTGCTTTGAGCTGCAGTAAATGACACTGATTCCTTCAGGTGGTGTTGGTGTCTTTGGTGTTGATCCTGCCCACTGGTAAATTAAAACTGGTGAAGTCTCGCCACATCACCACAAAATGTCACTTTATAAATATATGTGTGAGGAACCAGTCCCATCTGAAATTCCTGGATGGGCAGCCCTTCCCTAGATCTTGCTGGCTCTAGAATGGGCTGAGGTTGGAGCACCCTGTGTGGAATGGAGGAGTCAGGTAAAGGAGGCTGAACTGCTGCATGTGTTAAAATGCATCTAAAAATCGCATATGGGAAAAGGAAAAGAACTTGTGGGTTTGGGAAGATTAGGATGGGTTTTGTTAACAGAACATTGGAAACAGCACCACAGAAGGAAGAATTGGTTTTGGAATGCTCCCACACGGAGTGAGAGAAGGAAGGTTTTAATCTTGAGCTCAGGTTTCTCTGTGCAAGTGAAATATAGTATTATAGTTATTAGTAGTAATAGCTATTTCAAACTATACTGTGATATATATTTTTTCCAATTTAATTAACAATCAATAATGTCAAATAATGCTGATTTTTTAGCTTTGGCTTCTATCATGGGTTGGCACAGTTTTGTTTTCTGGTTATAGAGAAATGTGAAATGTTTTTCCCTGCCATCACCCTGGTTTCGGTGGAGGGAGGACAGAGACCTATCAAAAGCTGGCCGGGATATTGGCAGCTAAGTTGACCAATGGGAAATGTCAATGTGACTTTGGAGGGGACATTTTAAACCAATCTGCTGCTGATCCGTCTCTCTCTCGCTTTGGAATCAGCCATGAGGTAACATCGTGGGCAGTGGGCAGGCCCAGGTCGGGCCCCTGAGAGCTGCTGCCCACATGGGAGCAGCCTGGGTTGAGCCCTTCTACAGCTTTGTGGTAGCTCTGAACTGAGTCACCCTGGATGAGACCGAGGGGTGGAAAAAAGGACATCTGCCAGCTTCCTCCATCAGCAGAGCTTTGCATTTTATACAGCTCAGGCAGCCTGGTGCTTGCACATGGCCCTTCCAACCTCAGGCGGATTTAACCCTTTCCTAGCAACATGGAGCTTTTAAAGCACAACTCCTCCTTGAGAGAAAGAAGAAAGAAATCACACGGTACATAGAACAGACACTGAATGAAATCAGTTAGATTAGAAGTGAAAGAATTAATAATATTGGACTAGGATTGATGAAGTGGATATTTTTAACCAGACTTCCCTAGGGTAAACCATGGAGAAATGGACTGTTCTTTGCAGCATCTGTGATGTTGGGTAGAATGCTATTCTAATCAAAATTGAGGACTGATGTAATTGAAATTTATTTCTGAACTTTAAAGCCCCCACTCCTGGGTTAAAAGGAGGTCTCAGCCTTTGAGACAAAGATGATTTTAGACTAGTAGAATTATTTGTAAATAGTACCCCAGATACACTGAGAGGCTTTGCTGATAGAACATCACAGTCTGCGAAAACTCTGGGCGACAGCAGATGTGTGACATTGGGAGCACTGGACTATTTTGTCATGTGGCAAATATCTTCATAAAAAAATCTTACAGAGACTCTTCTCCAAAAAGTAATGGGTAATTATGTCTAAATAGTAGAACTCACTGAAAATCTCAAGTTGTGTCTTTCTATGTTGTTCTGTAAGAAAGTTAATACTTTTTAAGAAGAGACAAGTGTGTTTTAAAGTGTCATTCTGTTTTAGATTAAGTTTTCTTTTTCTCAGCTTTTTAAAATTCTTTTATTGTGTGTTAATAAAACTTTTTTTATTCATTTTTTTTAAGCTTAAGCCTTTTTCTTTTTTTTTGTTTTTTTGGGGGGGTTTTTTTGGTTTTTTTTGGTTGGTTGGTTGGTTTTTTGTTTTGTTTTGTTTTGTTTTTGTTGATTTTTTTTTTTTTCCCTCCCTAATATCTCCCCTCCCCAAAAAGAGAATAAATACTAAAACCCCTACATTAATTGGTGTTTCTGACTAGATTTATTAAATTAAAACCATTACACCTGTCATGGCAATTGCCATAGAAACCTGGCTGATTTGAAATGCAATGGTGGACAAAGTGTGACGTGTCACAATAGGACAACGGGTGGTGGTTTTAAACTAAAGGAAGGGAGGTTCAGATAAGGGGAGATAAGGAAGAAAGTTTTGATGATGAGGTTGGTGATACACCAGGACAGGTTCCCAGGGAGATGCTCACTGCCCCATCCCTAGAAACATTCAAGTCCAGCTGGGACAGGGCTCTGAACAACCTGATCTGCTGAAAGATGTCCCTGCTCATGGCAGGGGTTTGGATGAGATGAGCACTACAGAGCTCTTCCCATCCAAAGCATTCCAGGATTGCATGGGGAGAAGGGGCTGCTCACTGGACTCCATCCACTCTCTTGACTCCTCCTTGTCTCTGTTGGAGCCCACATGCAGCAGCCAAAGCCAGCCCCTTCTCTGGCCTTTCATTGCCCTGCCCCAGGGGCTGACAGAGCCAGGCTGGCACAGGTGACCTTTAGGCTTTGCAGGGCTCAGGCACAGCGGCTGGGACAGAGTCAGGGCTGAGGTCACACTCTGTGGGCTGGGGCAGAGCCCAGGCGGAAATGAGCCCTGGAGCAGCAGCTCTGCAGTGCTGGCCACCAGGCCGCCTTGCCAAGGGAGGCTTCTGGCCATGGCCTGGAAGCAGCTGCTGCTGCCAAGGTGCCTTTGGTGCCCCAGGCTCTCCCTGGCACAGCTCCCAGCACGGCACTCTGCACTTGTGCCCGAGGCCTTCGCTGTCTTGGGGCTGGCCTGGGGCTTTTCCTGCAGCGGGATCTGTCCTGGTCCTGGCACAGGAAAGGCAGCTCATGCTGGAGCAGAAGGCCATGCCTGCAATGGGCTCAAACAACTCCGCAAAGCCCTGTTTACTTCAAAATTTCTTCCGAGAGCACTATATTCTATAATTGTTATAGATCCTATACTGTGGAGTAAATAACTATTTTTTAAATTAACTTCATGGTGTGAATAAATCTGTTTAATCCTGATCAGAATCAACCATACCTGTATTTATATAAATTTATCTGGTGTATTCCATTATTAATCCTGTGGCACAAATTGCATACGGTTCCATTCTACCTGTCCAATCTTTTAGACATAATCTTTTGACAAAGTCTGGGGCTAGGATTGGATCCTGCCGCTCCCAGTCTCCTCTCTTAGATGGAATTTTAAAAGTTTATACATCCTGAAGGAGTTTTGGGATCCATGGTGGCTGTTGAGTGTAATTTCTCTACCTCATGACTCAGCAGGAGTTTCTCCAATGAAGAAATAAAGCTCTTGTCTGAAGCTCTCTCACTGCCCACTCTGACAGGAACCCCTGTGAGTGTCTGGGACATCCCGGCTCTTTGGCAGCCTGGGGACTCCTGGGATGTCACCGTGGAGCCCCCGTGAGTGCCTGTGACAGATCGGTGCCTTTGCAGCCCAAGGTGCCCTGGGATGTCAGCATGGAATGGCTGTGACTGCCTCTGACCACAGGGCTCTTGCCCATCCCCAAAAACCCCTGGGAGGTCTCCATGGAGCCCCTGTCTCTGCCTGTGACATTCCAGCCCTGGAACAGCCAGGAGACTCTTGGAAAGTCCACATGGAACCCCTCTGAGGGCCTGTGACAGCTCGGTTCCTTAGCAGGCAACCATCACCACCCCCTGTTGCTATGGTCAGTTTCCATGACAACCATCACCAGCCCCTGTTGTCATGGTCAGTTTCCATGGCAACCATCCCCAGCCCCTATTGCTATGGTCCATGACAACCATCCCCAGCCCCTGTTGCTGTGGTCAGTTTCCATGACAACCATCCCCAGCCCCTGTTGCTAGGGTCGGTCCCTTGGCAGCTCCATGCAGATCCCATGCCAGGGGTGGTTCCATGGACACCAGCTCAGGCCTGGAGCCAGAGCCCGTTGCCATGGCAACCATTTGCTGTCCCATTCCCAGGGCCATGGGATCCCAGAAGCACAGAATTGGCTGAGTTGGGAGGGACCCATCAGGATCCTCGAGTCCAGCTCCTGGCCCTGCACAGGACACCCCAACAATCCCAGCCTGGGCCTGGCGGCGGTGTCCAAACGCTGCTGGAGCTCCCAGAGCCCTGGAGCTGTGACCCTTCCCTGGGAGCCTGTTCAGTGCCCCAGCAGCCTCTGGGGGAAAAACCTTTTCCTGACATCCAACCTAAACCTGCCCCGACTCAGCTCCAGCCCTTCCCTCCAGTGCTGTCCCTGGGCACCAGAGTGAAGAGGTTCCCACAGCCCCCAGCCAGGGACCCGCTCCCAAGGCTGCTTCCAGGGCAACCAGGGCTGGGATCAGCTGGGGTGCTCGGTTTCCACAGGCTGGGGTTAAGGAATGGGATTCTCCAATTTTGTGCTCCTGCTGAAACTGTGCCACTGCTTGCTGCCCTCCAGGCTCTTATGAAAAGTACAAAAGACAAAGATCTAGGGCTGGGATAAGAACAATTTACTGGGAACAGCAAAAAGATAAGGAACAACAAGGAACAGAAACAATATTGATAACCGAAGGGATAAGACAAATGATATACAGGGAAAACTACATCAACACTGACTGGATCTTCCCAGCCACATATTTCTTCCTGCTGGGAAAGGACACCCTTGTCCTTGGGAAAAGAGAGAGAGTCCCTTTCCTGCCCCTGGCAATGACCTGAGATGGGATCAAATACAATGATGGGGCCATGGCCAGACCCTCCTGTTCTTCAGTCCCAGCTCACATCATTGCCAGGGTCAGAGAAAGGGACAGGTGACTTCTCAGCCTGGGTCATGGGAAATGTGGGTCATAATGACTCTTAACAAAGTTGGTCCTCTGATGGGGGATGAAGTTGGAGACTCACACAAAACATTGCCTGCACTCAGGGTACACACCGTGGTTTCCCTTACTGGTGCCTCCGTTGGTGTCGACTCAGGTGAGACCTCCGGGTGAAGCTCTTCCCACACTGGGGACACTCGTAGGGCCTCTCCCCAGTGTGGATGTGCTGGTGCCTGACGAGGTGGGAGTTGCGTTTGAAGCCCTTCCTGCAGTCAGGGCAGCGGAAGGGCCTCTCCTCTGTGTGAATCCGCTGGTGCACGAGGAGAGTGGAGCTGGTCTGAAACCTCTTCCCACACTCGGGACACTCGTAGGGCCTCTCCCCAGTGTGGATCATTTGGTGGATGATCAGCTGGGACCTACAGTTGAAGCCCTTCCCACATTCCTCACACTTGTATGGCCTTTCCTCAGAGTGGATATTTTGGTGGCAGATCAAGTGGGAGCACTGGATGAAGCTCTTCCCACACTGCTCACACTTGTAGGGCCGTTCCCTGGTGTGGATCCTCTGGTGGCGGATCAGGCTGGAGCTCTGGATGAAGCTCATCCCACATATCGCACACTCGTAGGGCCTCTCCCCAGTGTGGATGCGCCGGTGCCTGATGAGGTGGGAATTTTGCTTGAAGCCCTTTCTGCAGTCAGGACAGCGGAAGGGCCTCTCCTCCCTGTGAATCCGCTCGTGCCTAAGGAGATCTGAGCTGGTCTGAAACCTCTTCTGACACTTAGGACACTCGTAGGGTCTCTCCCCAGTGTGAATGACCTGGTGCTGGACAGGGGTGTTGCTCTGGGTGAAGCTCTGTCTACCTTCCTGGCACAGCGTGGGTCTTTCCTCCTTGTTGCACCCTGGGATGGGTTTGGAGTCCTTCCTCCTGCAGGGTCTCGATCGCTTTTTCTCCCTTTTGGATTCCTGCTCCATGGAGCCACTCAAAATGGCCGCTTCCATGAGGTCCTGCCGTGGGGATTTGTCCTCCCTGGTCTCCATCCTCAGCTCTTTGTCTGGGGGAGGAAGGACAAGGACAGGATGGGATTTGCCTCAGTGCCAGAGGGAAGGGCAAGGAGATTCTCCCAACACATCCCTGGCAGGATGGCATTGGCAGCGGGGTTGTCCTGCAGCCGGGGGCCGGGGGCTGGGAGATGGAGCAGGAGAGAGGGGGAAAGGGGCACTGACTTCCTCCTCACCTGCCTGGCTGTCCGGGGGCATCTTCCTCTTTCTCGCAGCCTCTTCCTCCATCCAGCCAAGGTTTGGGAAAGGGTAGTCCTGTCTTTGGGAAAAAGCAAGGGATCAGTATGTTGAGTTTGAATGTCCCTCTGTTCAAGTCCATCTCTACAAGTCACCAGACATCTGAAGTCCCTAATAGCCTATCAAACACCAAGAGCAGCCCTGAAAATTCCTTTCTGGTATTCCCTGTCTCGGGTCTCCCTGCCCTCCCCAGGCTGCTGAGACTCCGAGGAATCTGAAAAGCTCCCTCCTTTTCCATTTTCTGTTTAAGGATGCTTGGGGTTTTGAGGTCCCAGGGTCCCTTCTCCCCTTATTCTCTTCTTTGGAGTCCAGCAGGTCCAAGGAGTCCCCCCTGCCCCTCTCAAAGCTGTTGAGGTTCCTGCAAATAGCAGTGCTCCCCTCTCTCTGGGTTTCTGAGGGACACAGGGCTCTGCTCCTCCAGGCTGCCTCTGCCAGTAGCCGCCACTGGGACCCCACAATGTCCCCCCAAGGGACATTGCCAATCCCCCCAAGGGGCATTTTCCACAAAGCTTTGGAGTTCTTACTTCTCCAAACATCTTCAACCAAAAAACCCAATCCAGGGACCACTCAGGTTATCTGAGCCGAGCTCCCTGTCTTGAGCGGGTAAGACAGGTGTCTGCTATGGAAGGCAGGAGCCTCCCGTGAAATGGAAAATCCAACCCCCCTCTCTTTGAATTATAATATTGAAATTAATGGGCTCTCAAGCAAAAATATGGCAATAGGAATAACAGTTCATCAGTAGGAAAATTAAACTAAAAGTGCAGTAGTAAAACACACCACCACCAACAAAGCCCAAAAAATAAGCCTCAGAATCCAACCTGACACCCGGGTAGTCAGGGTGTTGTTTGCAGTCCAATCAAATTGTGGCTGCAGTCCTCCTGGGGTGACAGATGTGGTTTTGTTGAAGCAATGATCTTGTAGAAGGGTGTAGTTTTCGTCTGAATGTCCAGTGGTGGTGTAGATGGGTCTGGTCTTCCTCTGGGAATCCACTGGAAACCAGGCTGATCCTGGTGTTTAAATCTCAGATTATATCCAAGTGGGAATGCTTGGCTCCTCCCTCTGGGTGGAGCATGTCACAATGGGACGATGCAATTTTATCAGTCATGCAGTGAGACTCAATGGCCCATTAACAGAAGATATCTCCCTGGAGGGAGGATGGGTCATGGAAGATATAAAGAACACTGCCCCATCTGGTTTTAACAGCTGGGCCATTAAGAGAAGATCCACCTCAAATATATGAGGAATGAATAGGTCATGGAAGAGCTAAACAACCTGCCCTCCTGGTTTTAACAGAAAGTAATAGAATACACTTTTGTGGTTACATCTTGCATTGCAAGACAGGGCTCCAGGCTCCTTGCCCAGGCTCTCTCCAGAACATGCCCGGCCAATGCTCAGGAGAGAAAAGCCCCGTGAGCAGCCCCAGGGTGGCCGTGGGCAGGCTGGGGGCAAACAGCATGGCTGGGGCTCTGCAAGGTCCCTGGGGCAGATGGGAAGGAGCAGCAGAGCAGGGGCTGATCCATCCCCACTGCGCTGGACATCCCAGGGCAGCGTCCCAGAGTGTCCTCATGCACCTGCCAACAACATCCCCCCTCTGCAGCCCTGGCCTCTCCCCCAGCTCACCCAGGTGCCACATCCTTGCAGGCACAGACATGGCAGCACTGGCTCAGGAGCCCCTGTTTGCACTGCCCAGAGCAGGCGTGAGCACCCCCATGGTGTTGGTGTGGGGAGATGAACCTGAGTGAGCACAAATGCCATCAGCCCCTGGGGCCAGGAAGGGCTGGGGGACAACAGGGAAACCACTCAGGTTTGTGGTGGCCTCTGAAGTCATCCAGAAAGTTTGTTCCCATGAGCTGTGAGTTTCCAGTGCCACAGCAGATGTTGTTGCTCAGAGCCAGGGCTGCCTGGCAGCCATCTCCAAACTGCCCTCAGCATTTCCTTTACTTCCCCTTGGCTTTCTTTATTCTTCGTGGTCCTTATTTTTTTCTTATTGCCCTCTTTCCTCCCCTGCAAACAGCCCATCCCTGGTTGCCCTTTCCTCTCTGGCCCCAATCCCTGTTTCAGTTCCTGAGTTAGCACCATGGCAACATCCCTTGGGGAGCAGGATCATCCTCCAAGTGCTTCAGGAATTGTCTGCAGCCTCCTGCAGTGCCTCGTGCTGCTCCCTTGCCAGAGGCACCACAGGCCAGGGGGGCACATCTGGGCTGCTGTGTCTGGCTGTGGGGCTCCCTGTTCTGCGCAAGGAGGAGGAGCTGCAGAGGCTTTGCAGGACTGACAGGATGGGCTTTGGGGCTGTGAGGAGAAGCTGAGGCACCTGGGCTGCTGGACCTTCTGAAGAGGAGGCCCAAGGCTCATCCTGCAACGTCTGCAAGTGTGGTTTCAGAGAATCATAGAATCAGCAAGGTTTGAAAAGACCTTGGACATCATCAAGTCCAACCTGTGCCCTGACACTGCCTTGTCTCCCCTGAGCCTCCTCTTCTCGAGGATAAACAACCCCAGCTCCCTCAGCCGCTCCTCACAGGACTTGTGTTCCAGACCCCTCAGCAGCCTTGTTGCCCTTCTATGGACACGCTCCAGCCCCTCCATGTCTTTCCTAAGCTGGGCGGCCCAAAACTGGACACAGCACTTAAGGTGCTGCCTAAACAGTGCCGAGCACAGGGGAAGAATCACTGCCCTGGTCCTGATGGCCACACTGTCCTGATCCAGGCCAGGTGCCATTGGCCTTCTTGGCCACCTGGGCACACTGCTGGCTCACGTCCAGCCTGCTGTCCATCAGTCCCCGCAGGTCCCTTTCTTCCTGCCTTCTATCCAGCCACTCTGTCCCCAGCTTGTCAGTTGTATATCCTGGAGGAGTCTCAAGGGAGACAAGGTGGTTTCAGGGCACAGGTTGGACTTCATGATGTGCAAGGTCTTTTCCAACCTGGCTGATTCTGTGATTCTCTGAAGCCACCCTTGCAGCAGTTGCAGGATGAGCCCTGGGCCTCCTCTTCAGAAGGTCCAACAGCCCAGGTCCCTCAGCTTCTCCTCACAGCCCCAAAGCCCATCCTGTCAGTCCTGCAGAGCCTCTGCAGTGCAGGGGAAACCCTGGGCACCTGAGTAGCAGAATCAATATGATTTTAGAAGAAGCAGTTTACTTTATATATATATGTGTGTATATATATGTGTGTGTGTGTGTGTGTGTATGTTTAATATATGTTTTATTTATGTTAAACTCCAGTTATGGATTCTAGCACTACTGTCCACAAGTACAGGTGCCTCTCAATTGGCTAAGCCACTTCTTCGCACATCCTTCAGGACACCTAATTGGTGATGTATCCATCATCGTGTTGTGTGTCCTCTAAGTTTTTTTTGTTTGTAAACAGATTCTCAGGTTCTTGGTTCTTATTTTTAGTCCTGTTATTATCTCAGTAGCCTTGAGGAAATCCGGAGAGCTCCTGGGCAAGGAGCCTCAAGCCCTGTCTTACAATGCAAGATTTAATAAAAAAAATGTATTCTATTACCATCTGTGAACACCATTTGGAGCAGGTTGTTCTTGTTCTCTTCCATGACCCATCCCTCATATCTCTGAGGGGGATCTTCTCTTAATGGGCTGGCTGTGTAAAACCAAATGGGGCAGTGTTCTTGTTCTCTTCCATGACCCATCCTCCCTCCAGGGAGATATTTTCCGTTAATGGGCCATTGCCACTTTGGGAAGGGCTCTGGGGACCCAGGTTCCTGTGACCCATGCTGAGAAGTCACCTCTCCCTTTCTCTGCCCCTGGCAATGGTGTGAGGTGGGATTGAAGAACATGAGGGTCTGCCCATGGTCCCATCATTGTATTTAAGCCCATCTCAGGTCATTTCTGGCTGGGCTCTGCCCCAGCCCAAAGACTGTGACCTCAGCCCTGACTCTGTCACAGCCGCTGTGCCTGAGCCCTGCAAAGCCTAAAGGTCACTGTCATGGGTTAGCACAGTTTTGTTTTTATTTAGGGAGGAATGTGAAGTATTATCCTGTCAGGACCCTAGAAATAATTTTAGAATGGACAAGGAGCTATCAGAAGCTGTTTTGAGATATTGGCACCTGCTTTGGCCACTGAGAATGTTGAATGCGACTTTGGGCCGTACCCATATAAATCCTGGGTTTGTTCAGGTCAGGCCCTTTTCCTCCTGGTTGGCTGAACAGGTAACATTGAGTGGGTCCTGCTGCTCCCCACACCCCACCTCCCCCTTGGGGGGGAAGCTCGCCCGAGGCCCAGCCGGACTCCATCGGCTCCCTGGGCTGCAAGAGGTTGCAGCTTAACATCAACCACTTTGAAAAAACCTCCCCGGAGACCCCAGAGCAGGGAGGGATCTCCCCTGATAACAACCATGGGCCTGGTTTGGCCGAGGCTGCCCCGATTGTCATCGAGGGGTGGGCAGAGCTCTCCTCCCGCTCCCCTCCTCCAGTGTCTTCCAGATGGAGAAGAAAGAGTGGAGGGAGGAATCCAGGCTGATCTGAAATGGAGAGACTGCTGCCTGGAGCAGAAATCACATGGCCACTGCAGGCCTGGGCAGAGTTAGCCCTTTCCTGGCAACATGGAGCTTCCAAGGCCTGACCCCTCCCTGAGAGAGAAAAGAAAGAGACAGAGTGGACGTAGGAAAGACACCGCATGAAGTCAATGGAGCAGGAGTGAAAGAAGTGATAAAGATTATCCGAAGAGGGATTGAGGATGTGGACATTTTTAACCAAACTTTTCTGCTGTAAACTATGGAGAAATGGACTGTTTCTTGTAACATCTTAATGTTGTTTGGGGGAATGCTAGTTCTAGTAAAGGTTGGGGATTGATATGATTGAGATTTAAGTGGGAATCTTAAAGCCCCTCACTCCTGGGGTAAAAGGAGGTCTCAGCCTTTGATACCAAGATGATTTTAGAGAGGAAGTGATTTGAAACCCTCAGTTCCTGAGGTAAAAGAAGGTCTCTATTTCTTTTGAGATAGAAATGATTTTAGAGCTAGAAGAGAATCCTTGTTTTATACTAGAAGAAGCTTTCTTAAACAGTACCCCAAATACACTGAGAGGCCCATAGGTAGCCAGGGGAAATATTGTGAAATGTGTGGAACAGCACAATCTGCAAAAATTCCAAGCAGCTGCAGATTTGTGACATTGAGAGCCCCAGGACTGTTTTTGTCTTGTGGCCAATGTGTCCATAAGACTCTAGAGAGACTCCTCTCCCAAAGTGATGAAAGATTATGTTTACATGGTGAAACTGACTGAAAATCACAAGTGGTGTCTCTTTATGTTGTTTCTAAGAACGTTAACAGTTTGTAAGGGAAGGGAAGAGTGTTTTGAAGTTGCATTTCGGTTTTTTGGGTTTTTGTGTTC
>JANEHK010001762.1:0-11500 GCA_025960845.1 Tachycineta bicolor | reverse complement strand
CATCTTACTTCCTCATTTTTGGTGACCCCTCCCCAGAAGAGACCCCCGACTCATTTTAGGAAACAAACTACGCATGCTTAATAGCTTTTTTTGTCAATTAGCACTCGAAACGAGGATTGGGAGGTGGCAGGGTTATGAATATGTATTTGTATTTTAGATATTCAACACTTCTGTAAATAAAAGGCTTTGTAATTACCTGTGAATTTTGCAGTGCATATTAGAGAGACATCCCGAGTGCAGCCTAGCCGTAATAAACATGCACTTTCTAACTTGAAACTGTTAGAGAGTTTTTGTCTGTCACAATTTGGTATCGATACTAGATCAATACCCATATTTCTTTAATAAATCATTCTGGCGTGGCAGGCAGGAGACTGCTCTCTCTGGCCGTGGGTGCCCACCCAGAATTTTCTGGGAAGACGGCTCCTGCGGTCCTGCTGACCACCCGGGGAAAGACCAGAACCTGCTGGAACTACGGACAGAAGGTGTGTTTATACTTGAAAAGAGGTACCTTGGTACAGGCGGTTGGTAAGACACTGAGAGACGTCTGGTGCACAACACACGCCTCTGGGGTTTGTTTGTAACAGCTGTGACAGCTCTGCGGAGCCTGGTGTCAGTGGTTTGGTATCCGTGTCCCGTAGTGGGGACAGCGGTGACTGGGTTTTGTTGTGGCAGCTCGCAGTTGAAAGGTGCCTTGGTAGTCCGTGTCCCGTCAGGGGGCAGCGGCGGCAGTGAAATATCCGGTTTTGTTGTTGTGTATTAGGAGCAGTGGTGGCTCCGGTTTCAGTTTGTGTTTAAAGGCACCTTGACAATCCATAATCCGAGTAGCGAGCCCGTGCTGGGACGCGAAGGGTCTCGTTGTGGGTGGCGGAAAATCCCGATTGCGGCCCCGCGCACACCGGGTGTGTGTGGTGTGAACGGATCCGTGTTTTGTGCTCTCGTGGATTTGTGTGTTTGTGTCTTCAGGCGTGGAAGAATTATTGGTGCACCGTATGTATCGTGGTCTGTGAGAGTTTGTGTTTTAAGCATTTTGATTTGTGTGATTTTGGAGGGTGTTAGTAACTGTGTAAGCGTTTTTAGGAGTGGTGCAAGCTTGAA
Organism: Tachycineta bicolor; assembly: GCA_025960845.1. Lineage (NCBI taxonomy): Eukaryota > Metazoa > Chordata > Aves > Passeriformes > Hirundinidae > Tachycineta > Tachycineta bicolor. The sequence continues at coordinate 10,405 of JANEHK010001762.1, read as the reverse complement.
TTTGTAAAAGCCTTTTGAATTCCCCGCCTGATCAGCGGAGGGATCCCTCTGTTTGAGAGAGAGGAAGGATTTAAAGTGTTTGTTTTGTATCCAGATTGTGTGCTGGAAGGGAATTAGACTGTGTGTGAGCTTGAACAGCGTGTGCTTTTGGCAACAAGATTTTGCTGGCGTTTTGTTAGGTGAAAAAAGCATTTGTGTAAGTTTAAATTTTTTTATATTTTGAGCTAAAAGGCGCAAGCGGCGTAAGGCGGTTTCAAACCTGAGCCAGCCCCAGCAATTGGGAGGCGGTGATTTGTTTCCCTGGTAACCGCAGGGGAATCCAGGCTCTGCAGCCTCGGGCCTCGTCTCTAAACTCCCTGTAAAACCCTAAGAAGTTCTTTTGGCGAGTGTTTTAGTTAAAGGGGGGGGGGAAGTTTTTTGCTTGTTTGTGAAGCTCGCAGTTGCTAGAGTGTGTGGTAATATTTTAAAGTCCTCGTGGTGCAGTCCCTAACCAAAGAGGAGTGGAGAGGCAGCGTGGGATCAGGGTTACCCCCCACCTCCTTCTCACGGAGGGATTTGTGTGTGGTGTCCCGGCCGAAATCCGTAGGATTTTTCGGCGAGACCTTGTTGAAACTTCTGGTGAAGTGTGTTTGGGATCCTGAGGGACCCCTGACTATTTTCTTTTCGAACCTAAAACGGTTGGTTTTTGGAGTTGGGTCTCTCTAAGAAAAGGCTTTGATGGTGTGCAGAAAGCAGAGAGCCCAGAACTTATGCCCAGAGCTGGCAGAAATAGACGAGAAATTTTTGGTGCTGAGATACGCAATTGAAGTAGTCTACTTTGTGTTTTGTAACATATTGGACCAAAAGGGATTCTAAATATGGGGGCAAATGAGAGCAAAGAGATTCCCAGAAGAAGCCCTTTAGGGTGTATCTTAACACACTGGAAAGAGCTGGTGGGCTGTGGTGGTACCGAAACTAAGAGGGAGCTTGCTAAGCTTTGTACACAATGGTGGCCATTATATAAACTTGATGAAGGTGTGAAGTGGCCAGTAAACGGTACACTGGACTATGAGACATTATTACAATTGATGCTTTTCCTTCGGCGTGAACAAAAGTGGCAAGAAGTAGCTTATGCTGATATATTTTTCACTCTCAGGATCATCCCGAATGGCAAAGGGATTGTGGAATGAGGTCACCATCTGATCCTTTAGTATTAGCCCTTGAAAAGGATAATAAAGCTACTAAAGGGAAGCCCAAAGGGTGTTGTAGTACCTGCTCAATAAATCAGAGGTGCACCCATCCTGACAAAGTATACCAAGCAGAGGCTTTGGAACAAGGGACAGAAGACATACTTAAGCCACCCCCTAGGAGGCAGGAAAGGAGGAGGGTGGTGGGGGACGCAAATTCAGAACCATCATTGACTCCAACCTCCCCCACTTCATCTTTAGCTTCATCTTCCTTTGGGAGGACAGCAATTGAGGTAGGGGTTTCTCCACCCCCTCCTAAACCCCAGGAACCACCCGAATTTTATCCACCACTGCCTAGCAGTGACAGTGAGTGGGATGAACCTGAACCCCTCCCACCAGGTCCTAAGATTCCCTCACAAGGACCTATAGCATCAAGGACCCGAAAACAAACCAGAGAGTTCATACAAGCACCTCTAAGACAAGCAATAACCTCTGATGGGGAAACAAAACTGATTAGAGTTCTCTTTTCCTCAATTGATTTAGAAATTTGGGAAAGGATTGCTAAGGGCTATCGAAGTGATCCAATGGGGGTTGCTAAGAAAATGAAGTTTATGATTAAGCAGCATTCACCTGATTGGGCAGATCTGCAACTGCTACTTGATGCCTTAACAGAAACTGAGAAACAATTAGTTTCGAAAGTAGCTGGGGATCTGGCTGAGGATGATTGTAGGACAACACAGGAGGATGGTAAAGATGTATTTCCCTTTCAAGACCCAGGTTGGGATCCTAATGATGATGAGGAGTTAGGACAGTTAAAGAGATACCAAGAACTGATAGTAAAAGGGCTAGAAAGAGCTATCCCCAAAACCATAAACTGGTCAGCTTTATATGCTATCAAACAGGGCCCCTCTCAAACACCTTCTGAATTTCTAGATCACCTGTGAGACGCAATGCGCCGACACACACCACCCTGGGTCCTGGATCTGATGAAAGAACACAGCAATTAATAAATTTATTTTTAAGACAATCCACAGGAGATATCAGGCGGAAACTCCAGAAGATCCGGGGTCCAAACAGCAGGAATTTAGAAACTTTATTAGATGAGGCCTGGAGAGTTTTTAATAACTGGGAAGAAGAGTATAAACAAGGGATTAAGAAACTAGCAGCAGTAGTAAAAGAAGGAGAAAAAGGAAAACATGGGCAAGGTCCACCAAAACAAGGACCACCCTGACTAGGAAAAGATCAATGTGCATTTTGTAAGAAATTTGGTCACTGGAAAAACCAGTGCCCAGAATTAAGAAAGGGTAATGAACATAGAAAAGGTGATCATGAAAAGGAAAAAGTAGTTGCTCATGTAAAGGAGAACTGAGGGGGACCGGAGGGCCCTACCCCAGGGGACCCTCTGGTTATAATTCAATTGGGGAACAAAAAAAAAGAAGTGAAATTTTTGATAGACACAGGGGCAACATTTTCAGTGTTGAATAAGGCCCTAATACCTTAACCAATGACTATGTTATGGTAAAGGGGGCAACTGGTCAATCTGAAAGAGCTTAGTTTTGCAAACCATTGAAGTATAAATTGGGAAAACAGTGGGGCATCCGCTGATTTTTATACATGCCTAATGCTCCATCTGCACTTTTGGGCAGAGATTTGCTAGAACAGCTGGAAGCAAGAATAATATTCAAAAATGGGGAAATGAGTTTGGAGGTAAAGGATCAACAATATGTAGAACTGTTAAGCTTAATGCTAATAACCAAAGAAATTGAAGTGGTAAGTGAATAGGAAAATTTTAGGAAAATAATGGATCAAGTATTTCCAGGAGTATGGGCCTCCAATATACCAGGAAGAGCAAAGAATGCACTCCCAGTGCAAATCAGGCTTAAAGAGGGAGGACAGCCAGTACGGGTTAAACAATACCCCCTAAAGAAAGAAGATATAGAAGGCGTTAGCCCAATTATTGAGAACTTTCTGCAACTAGGACTACTGAGAGAGTGTCAATCTGATTTTAATACTCCTATCCTGCCAGTAAAGAAACCTGATGGGTCATACAGATTAGTACAAGATTGAAGGGCTGTTAACAAGGTAACTGAAGACTTGTAGCCAGTGGTTGCCAATCCCTACACCTTGTTAACCTGTTTAACACCTGAACTAACTTGGTTTACTGTTCTAGATCTAAAGGATATTTTCTTTTGCCTCCCTCTCCATGAAGCCAGCCAGAAAATTTTTGCATTTGACTGGGAAAGCCCTAAAACTGGAAGAAAAACTCAGCTCACATGGTGTGTGTTACTGCAGGGGTACAAGAACTCCCCCACTATATTTGGGGAACAGCTTGCCAAGGATTTAGAGCCCTGGAAACCTCCACCAGGAGAAGGACAGTTACTCCAGTATGCGGATGATCTCTTCATAGCCACCCGGACCCAGGAGACATGCGTGGACTGGACGGTAAGCCTCCTAAACTTTCTAGGCCTGCAGGGGTATCGAGTATCCCAGAAGAAAGCCCAAATAGTGAGGCAAACAGTTATTTACCTGGGTTATGAAGTGAGTGCTGGACAAAGGACTTTGGGGCAGGATTGCAAGGAAGCAATATACCAGACCCTGAAACCTCAGACAGTGAAAGAACTAAGAACCTTTTAGGCATGACAAGGTGGTACAGACTGTGGATTTATAACTATGGGTTGCTTGTTAAACCTCTGTATGACTTGATCATGGAAGGGAGCAGAGATCTTCAGTGGACAAAAGAAGCAACTCGAGCCTTCGACCAACTAAAGAAAGCCCTTCTGTCAGCTCCAGCCATAGGACTTCCAGACGTGAGTAATCCATTTTTCCTGTTTTCCCACAAGGAGCAAGGGATTGCCTTGGGAATATTAGCACAGAACTTAGGCCCGTACCAGAGGGCAGTGGCCTATCTTTCCAAACAACTGGACACAGCAGCTAAAGGATGGCCAAGGTGCCTCAGAGCAGTTGCAGCAGTAGCAATAAACATCCAAGAGGCACGCAAATTCACCCTAGGCCAGAAGATGACTGTGCTAGTATCTCACACGATGTCTGCAGTCCTTGAGGCAAAAGGGGGACATTGGCTCTCCCCACAGAGGTTTCTGAACAAGATGATGTTGAAATTGTGGTAGCTAACATTGTGAACCCAGCTTCCTTCCTCAGCGGGAGTTCGGGAGAACCAGTGATCCATGAGTGCCTGGAGACCATTGAAGCCACCTGCTCCAGCCGCCAGGATCTGAAGGACACCCCGCTTGAGGATGCTGAGACCTGTTTGCTGATGGAAGCAGCTATGTCATCAGTGGGAGAAGACATGCTGGGTATGCAGTTACCACAAGCAAGGAGGTAATAGAGTCTGGACCATTAACATCTACAGGGCCTCAAGGTCTGCATTCGGGGTGGTTCATGCTCACAGAGCCATCTGAAAGGAAAGAGCACTGCTGAATTCACAAGGCAAGAGTATTAAACACGCACAAGAGATACTGAGGCTATTAGATGCTGTACAGCTACCTGAGAGAGTAGCCATAATGCACATAAAGGCACACCAAAAAGTGAGCTCTGAACTGGAAGAAGGGAATGTGCTGGTGGACAGAGAGGCAAAAGAAGCAGCAAAAGGTGAAGTACCCGATAAGGCTGTTGAGGCAGCATTGATTCCAGATGGAAGAGTTTCTATTGAAGCCAAAAAGACAAGTTATACCCAGGAGGGATGAGCTGTAACAGAAGAAGGGACACTTGTAGTACCCTCCTATTTGTTGTGGTCATTAGTACAGAAGGAACATGAGAAAACACACTGGGGAATAGATGCCCTGTATAACCATTTGAAAGAAAGAATCATGGCCAGGATATTGCAGGGCACAGTGATACAAGTAACTCGTCAGTGTAGTCTTTGCCTCCGAACTAACCCTAAAAACACCCCAAAGCCTAAAGTGGGACAAATTGGGAGAGGTTGTGGACCTGGTCAACCATGGCAAATTGATTTTACAGGACTGCCCAGGAAGGGAGGGTATCATTACCTATTGGTGTTAACTGATACCTTCTCAGGATGGCCAGAAGCCTTTCCTGCCAGGACAGCTGAGGCCCGAGAGAGGTGACCAAAGCGCTGTTGCAAGAGATAATACCATGATTTGGAGTTCCAGCCACCATATCCTCAGACAGGGGACCACACTTTATTTCGATATATGGTGGCCCTAAATAAACAACTTTGAGAAATTGAGAAATATGGGGCTGGAACTCAAAGCAGAGAACTAGATGGGCCAGTACATAATTGTACAACCTGGGATTAGCTGTATGTTAAGGCTTTTGCAGAAAAAACCTTGGAACCACAGTGGGAAGGACCATTCCAGGTGCTCCTCACTGCCTTCACTGCAATCAAGATCAAAGAACAGAGGGCCTGGATCTATCACTCCTGAGTGAAGAAAGCCCCAGAAGGAAGTTAGAAAGTCACACCAGGAGATGATGAACTAAAGCTGAAGCTCATTCGGAACAACAAATGAATGGACTAATAGTTATTATGGACATTATGTAGAAAGTTGTAACTATTGTAGTAATTACCTGAACCATAACAAGAGTTAATGCAATACCACGTAGGTATAATGTGACTGAGATATACTGGTACCAAGGAAGAGCTTATGATCCATACTCTCATAAGGCTTTAAACAAGATACTAAAAGTCACAAATGCAAACTTGTAGGAAAGAAGAGATGTTTGAGGATGTATTTGTACAGAATGGGTTCCATGAGGCTTACCATCCACCCATGGAACTCCTCCAGATCCAGATCCTGAATGCTGTGATAAATGCTTGAGTAAATGTCTGGTGTTTAGACTCAAAACAGAGGAGTGTGCGATAAGGGGCTATGACATTGACTTTAACATCACTCAGGGATGTACTGAGTTCCATAAGAACCAGACCAAAATTACTCCACCAGTGCCAAGAAAGGCTGTGATCACCCAAATACCAACTATTCCAGAAGCAGAGGAACAAATAATTCCTGTAGTTACCAAAATTAAGCTATAAGCTATTAAGAAGACAGGAGTTCAGAAGCTGGTTTAGAAGCAGTCTTTAAAACAAGTAAAAATAGGAGTACAAGTCAATGCTTCTCACATTCAGCCAGAATGTGACCCATTTCTCAGGAACCTTTATAGACTAGACCACTTGACTTCAAAAAGTATGCCTCCCAATTTTAAGAATAAGAGGGATCTGGCTAAGTTGCTAAGAACAGGACTAGAAGTGTTACCAGAATGAGAAAACACAGAAGAGCGAGATCATGAAGTAAGAATTAATGCGCTAGGCACAGCTAGTGAAAACATCTCGCTGGCTCTAGAGTGAACTCAAGCACAACTGTAGATGCAATCAGTAGCTGCTGCAGTTCTCAAGGGAATTAGAAAAGGAACATTCCCTGCTGAAATCTGCAAAATTGTCTGGGACAATGCCTCTAATATAGAAAGAGAACTTCAGTCTTAGTGGACTGTAGTCAATTTCACCTATAACCCTGTAACTAGTAAAGTAATATGTGTCAGGAAACTTAATTCACCCAGGATTCCCCTAGGATTAAACCATGAAGGGACTGTATTGTCTCCTAAACACAGAATATGGGCATGAGAAATTGGAGGAAAGTGGCAAACCATTAAGCTAGAGCCCTGTTCTATAAAGAAACAATTAAGGTACATATGTGATAGAAAGTGATGAAGACACATGTTTAGGCACAGACCTAAGCATTTGCCACTTTGAAACACATTCAGGCAGACAACTTCACTTGTGTATATAGGACAAGGCTGTGTCTGCCTTAGGACAGCATGCCCCGCCATAAAGAGAGACAACCAAATTGGAGATGAGACTCAATTCAATTTGTGTTCATAATTTTGTTAGAATTAAAGTATGTGGTTTTTCCTATCGGGCACATGTAGTTTCACATCAATATATAAAGGCCAACCTAAATCTTCAAAGAAATTAGAGATAGAGAGGAAAAGAGATTAATTACGATAGACCGTGATACAGACACCATCAAAGGGCTTTTTAAAAAGCTTAAGGAACATTTGTCTCATCATTAGTGGGATGTGCTTTTTCAAGTGGTCACCGACAGCAACCAGTATACTGAATGCCTTAATCCACCCTATAGTTGTGTTGCCTATTTGAATCAACATAAGTTAAGTGTTATCTGTTGTAATACTTGTTTAGAACTGGAAGATGCTGCGATAGTGGCAGCTTTAACATCACTGTCAAAGGCGTATGGCTTGGTCTTGAGAGACACTAGCTGTACGGCTTAGATAGATGAAGGAGACTCTGTGTACTGAGTAAAGGAATTTACTCATTTCAAAGAAGTGGGGAATGAGACATTAATTTTGAAGAATTAAGGATTTTAAAGAAAGTTAAGATAATAGTTGCTGAATTAGCTGAAGCAGATAGGTAATCTTTGTTCGCAGTTAACAGAGGCTGGATCTTAGATAAGCTATCCCGGATTTAGTAACCCACTGCTTGTCAGTTTTATGTTTATGTAGCTGTGCTTGTAACAAAAAGCAAAATGTGGTAAATAGGACATAAAATAGCTGCAGATTTCCTGCTTAAAAGAACCGTTGAGCACAGGAAACTATAAGTTCTACCAAGGATTCACTTGTCACAAATGCATTGAAAAAGTAGAAAGGTCAGAACGAGAAAGACTCATCTTACTACCTCATTTTTAGTGACCCCTCTCCAGAGCAGAGCCTCGACTCATTTTAGGAAACAAACTACACATGCCTAATAGCCTTTTTGCCAATTAACTTATGAAGCGAGGAATAGGAGGTGACAAGGGTAAGAATATGTATTTGTATTTTAGGTATTCAACACTTTTGTAAATAAAAGGCTTTGTAATTACCTGTAAATTTTGCAGCGGGTGTTAGGGAGATATCCCGAGTGCAGCCCAGCCGTAATAAACATACACTTCTGAACTTGAAACTGTTAGAGAGTTTTTGTCCGTCACAGTTAGGTATCGACACTAGATCAATACCCATATTTATTTAATGAGTCACTCCACTCAGCCGAAGGGCGTTGGGGGTTTTCCCTTTCTGGGGGCAAATCAAAGCCATTGCACTGCTGCTCCTAATTCGGGGTAGGAGAACTGACGGCTTTCCTCGGAGCCGGTGGCAGCGAACACGCAGGGCTGGGAAAGGCGGGCCGGGAGCTGCGGAGAACTTTGTTTGTGTTTTCAGATGAACGCCGCCTCGGGCCCGGGCCCGTCGCAGGGCTGTTGCTCATCTCCGCCTTTCCCCTCACACAGCCCGGGGGGCGCGGAGAGCGCGGGCCGAGGCTGGGCCGTGTGCACAGCCCGCCGCTGGCTGCGATTGGGCGATGGTGCCGTCACTCGTGGTTCTGGCGCGCTGATTGGGCAGAGCGGGGCCAAGCCCGGCCCCGGGGCCGCCCCCTCCCCGGGCGCCCCTGGCGCAGCAGAGCCGCCATTGGCGGAGCGTCTGTGCGGGCCCGGGAGCGGCGGCAGCGGCCGGAGCCCGGGGAGGCGGCGGCGGAGCTCGGAGGCGGCCGCAGCGCAGGTGGGAGCCGCGCTGGGTTGTGCCGGGGCTCGGGGCTGGCTGCGGGCCGAGGGCGCGTCCGGGGGCTCTGGCGGGTTCCTTGTGCCGTGTCCGCCCCGTGTTGCCCGTGGCCTGAGGGCGCTGCGGGAGCGGCTGCCCGCGGTCTCCTTGCCGCTGGCGCCTCGGCCGGAGCCGCAGCCAGAGCAGCGCTGCCTCGTCCCGCTTCCTGTGGGGCGCACGGAGGTGGCTGCCCTGTCCCCGGGAGTGTGCGGGAAAATTCGCGTCTCCAGAGGTTTCTGTCCCCAAAGGACACAGAGGAGTCCTGTAAAAGTGACTTTCTTCCTGAACAAAGGGAGAGGCCATGCGGCATTTGCCATGGGGTCTCTTTGATCGTTGTAGTACGGAGCCTCCTTTTTATCCAGATTTTGCCTTCTGCATCTCCCTCTCCCTTTGCCCAGTGGCGAAGGTACTTGGAAAGTTGAGGCTTCCTGATCCGCCTACTGCGTGTCCTCGTTAATATGCACTCCCCCTTTTGTATAACATCCGATATTCATAGGTCTGTTCAGTCTTTGTTGTTCTTCTCGATGTTCAGGAATTTAGCAGGATCTTGGCTGAGCAGCAGTCCATGTCAATGAGCATTTTCTGAAACTGATGGTTTCTCCCATTACTTCCTTACCTCCAAGTCCCTCGCCCTATCTCCAAGCAGATTCACTGTTTGACTCTGTTTTTTTCTTCCTGGGTCCTGTTTGGATTTGGGATTATTCTCAGTGGCCTCCTTCCCTGTCCTTTTGGAGCCGTTGGTGGCTCAGGAGGCCTGGCTGCCAGCTGCATCCCCTTGCTCCCCTGCTGAATGAGCTGCACTCAGCAAGGTGTCTGTGCATGGTCAAAAGATGAGAGTTGCTGTAGCACAGCAGAGGAGAAAGAGCATTCTTTTAACCCATGGTGTGCCAGGGAACCACGAACCCGTGTCCCATTCCCATCCTTTCCACGTTTGGACCAATACATGAGCTGCTTTCTTACTTCCTTTGTTACTTGTTTCACCACTTTTTGGTTGTTGTCTAGTTGCCAACCGGATGTGGAGTCATTTAATTTTCCACACTGTGCTCCTCCTTCTGCTAATAGATAATCTGATCCCATCCCAAGGTGAAATGTCTCGTTCTTCATTTGAGTGGATTGATCAGCCAGACTCAGGAGCTGGATCTGTCTGATTGATTATTATTTCGAGGTCATCCTGTAATCTAATTATGGCATTGAAATGATAAATGGGTTCTCTGGCTCCTGATTTGAATTCATTCAGGTTCCCAGGGACTGCTCCATGGTGTTGTAGGATTTGTTCTGGTGGCTGTTCATCTTTTCCCCATTTTTGGTTGCTCCCTCCAGCCAGGGCTGCATCAATTGATCTCTTTTCTCTAATTAAATCATCACATCCTTGGATTCCCAACTGATTTCTCTGAACTTGTGGTAGCAAGAGCACCCCAGTGCTCTCATGCTCCCTGTGTGACCTAGACAGTGACAGCACATGTTGGAGTGGGGAGAGGGATGATTCCCCCCCAGTTCTTTTAGTGGAGTTTTCACAGCATTCTCCATTTGCTGTATTCCTTTGCAGCTGCACCAGTTTCTGTTGCAGTCAGATATCCTGAGTGTGGGCTCTGCCTTTGGCTGTGCAAATTGCATCTGTGCAAGCAGGCAGAGCTTGGGGTGAGGGGCAGAGGGAATCAGCCCAATTCCTGCCCCAGGCAAGAAGACCC
>JANEHK010001761.1:0-11501 GCA_025960845.1 Tachycineta bicolor | reverse complement strand
TACCAACAGAAATACCTCAAGATAGCCCTCTCGGCATTATATTAGCTAATTGGGATAAAAACCCTTGTACAAGAAGAAAGGAAAGGATAAAGATGATACAATTTTGCATGATAGAATGGGCAGAGAAGGAAATAAGATCTGACCACGTTTATTGGCCCAGATAGGGCTCTTTTGAGAACTGGATTTGTCAGGCTCTAAATGTATTTGTAAATTCAAAAGAACCGTTTAATCCCGAAGAAAGAGAATATGCCACATGTTGGACAGGAGATTTTAGGAGAATAAAAATCTTTAATGTATCACAAACCCCCGAGACGAAACAAGAAAAGAAAAAGGGGAAAGAAAAGGGAAGGGAACAAGAAGAAAAGAAGGAAAAAGAGTGGGATCCTTTGCAGGTTTTGCCCCCTCCGTTCCCACTCGCACTCCTGCCTTTCGCAGCCGAGCCCCCTGTCCCAGGTCCTGCTTCAGCCCCGCCTGCCCCGGTTCCTGTCGCAAGGGTGGGCTCGCAGACCGCAGCAGCCCCGCCTGCCCCGGTTCACATCCCGAGTGCGAGCTCGCAGCCCACAGCAGCCTCGCCTGCCCCGGTTCCTGTCCCAACTGTGGGCTCGCAGCCCGCTTCAGCGCCGCCTGCCCCGGTTCCCATCCCGAGTGCGGACTGGCAGTCCACGGCAGCTGCGCCAGTCCCCGCATACACCCCATCTCCGGCCCCACTGGTGAATTCGTCTGCCCCGGCCGCCTGGTCTGCGGCCCCCCTAAGGACCGTGCCAGGGGTCCCTCCTAACGCGTGGTCTAGGGCCGCAGCCCCGACGGTGCCAGGGGTCCTATCTCTGATCGCTTCCCCCACTGCCCAATCTCCGTCTGCCCTGCCCGTGCCGGCTGCGCTGGGCGCTGCCGCTGCTGCTGCTTTGTCTCTGCTGGGAGCCGCTGACTCAGCCGCCACCAGCCCCGTGCAGGCTGCCCACGCTCCCCTCTGGTATCCCCCAGAACTGCTCCCTCCTCTGCCGGTCCCGGCAGCAAACCCCGCCTACGCTCCGCCCTTGGAGGACCAAGCCTCGGCGCTGTGGCCTCCCCTCACCGCCCTTCCTGCCCTGAGCTCCATTCCCTCGGTAACCACAGCGACTGCTCAGAGAAACGACTTCTCCCTAGAAATGCCTTATCAAATCACTAGAAGTTCACTTAAAAGACAGCCCTCTCTGGATTCTTTCTCAAAACACGGGAAAAAGACTGCAGAGGATGAATACTTTTAAATTTTCTTGGAGAAAAAGGATTAAGGGTATCAAAAGGGAAACTGCAATTTGCAGAACCAGAGGTAAAATATCTTGGACACTTGATAAGTAAGGGTAGTCGAAAGCTCAGTCCAGAGAGAATTGCAAGAATTTTATCCCTTCCACCTCCCTCTGCAAAGAGGGAAATCAGAAAACTACTCGGATTATTGGGATATTGTAGAATATGGATTGAGGGGTACACACAGGCAGTAAAATTTTTATATGAGAAATTGACAGAGGGAGATAATATAAAATGGACCAAGGAAGATGATGATAAATTAGAAAAATTGAAGTTAAAACTAGCCTCAATACCAGCTTTAGGCTTACCTACACTAGAAAAACCCTTTCATCTGTATGTGAATGTAGAAAAGGGGGTAGCTCATGGAGTTCTGGTCCAGGAGTGGGGAGGAGTAAAGAGACCACTAGCTTATTTATCAGAGATGTTGGACCCAGTGAGCCACGGCTGGCCAATATGAATTCAAGCTATAGCCGCTACTGCAATCCTGGTAGAAGAAAGTTGTAAACTTACTTTTGGAGGTCAACTAATTGTGTGCACACCTCATGCGGTTTGAAATGTGTTAAATCAGAAAGCTGAATAATGGTTGACAGACTCTAGAATGTTAAAATAGGAAGCAATCTTGATAGATAGCGATGATCTGACATTAGAGGTAAACAGGAGTTTAAATCCAGATCAATTCTTATATGGGGAACCAGCAGATAACCTAATACATAATTGTTTAGAAATTATCCAATACCAAACAAAAGTTTGAGGAGATCTTGAAGAACAAGCCCTTTCAGAAGGGGAAATAATCTATGTGAATAGTTCCTCCAGATGTCTACAAGGGAAAAAGAATGTCAGGGTATGCAGTAGTTGATGGAAAAAACATGCAAACTATTGAAAAAGGAAAATTACCTTCAAACTAGTCAGCTCAAACTTGTGAATTATATGCTCTAAAAAAGGCACTGGAATATTTACCACACAAGAAAGGAACTATATACACTGATTCCAAGTATGGTTTTAGAATAGTACATACTTTGAAAACATTTGGGAAGAAAGAGGACTACTTAACTCAAGAGGAAAAGGATTAGTATATGAAGGACCCATTTTAGAGATTTTAGAAGCATTAAAACTGCCCAAAGAAATAGCTATAGTACACATTAAGAGACATCAAAGAGGAGTGACCCCAGAAATAAGAGGAAATAATTTAGCAGATCAGGAAGCTAAGGATGCAGCAGAAAATAGAGCTGAAAGAGTTATGTTAATATTAACTCCAAATGAAGAAAAATTGGAAATCCGAAAGTTTAGTGAAGCAGAGAAAAAAAAGAATTAAACAAGATAGGAGGAGACCAGGCTGAATCAGGGAAATGGAAACTTCCTGATGGAAGACAATTACTTAATATAATGCTGGCTAGAAAAATATAAGAAGACATGCATCAGAAAACCCATTGGGGTACTCAGGCCTTGTGTGATCATTTTTTAAGGAACTATGGATGTATTGGGATTTTTGGAGTAGCAAAGCAAGTAACTGAAAAATGTATAACTTGCCAAAGGATAAACAAAAAGGTGATGAGAAAAACATTAGGAGGTCCTGAGTTAGCTCTTCGACCATTTCAAAGTATCCAAGTAGATTTTACTGAACTTTCTCAAGTACAAAGATGGAAGTATTTATTAGTAATGACAGACCATCTAACTCATTAGGTAGAAGCAGTTCCCACTACCAAGGCCTCAGCCAACATAGTAAGACCTTTTTAGAGCAGATTATTCCCAGATATGGAATGGTTAATAGCATAGACTCAGACAGAGGAACACATTTTACGTCAAAAGTGTTACAACAAATAATTCAATCTTTAGGGATAAAATGGGAGCTGCATACCCCATGGCATCCACAGAGTTCTGGTCGTATAGAAAGGATGAACCATCTTTAAAGAGAACTTTGACCAAATTAATAGTTGAAACCCAAATGTCATGGGTACAATGCCTGCCTTTGGCCTTACTGAGGATCCGAACACAACCCGGGTCAGACCTGAGAGTGTCACCCTATGAAATGATGTTTGAGTTGCCCTTTTTAACCACCCAACATGAAAATGCTACCTATGAGGCAGGGGAAATGAGTGTTAAAAGATACGTTAACACCATTGCAAAATCTCTTGAAAACCTATGGTTGAAAGGAATAATCCCTCAAACCAAACCTTTAGACTTTAAAATCCATAATGTTCATCCAGGGGAATAGGTGCTAGTAAAAACCTGGAAAGAACAATCTTTAACTCCTCAATGGGAAGGTCCTTTTCAGGTATTGCTGACGACCGAGGCTGCGATCCGGACCAAGGAAGGAGGGTGGATCCACACCAGCAGAATCAAAGAATCTGTGGAAGAACCTAAGGAGTGGAAAATTACATCTGAACCGGGTGATACAAAATTGACTCTTAAACAGGGACTGGGTGGTAATGAACTGGGAAGACCCAAAATGGTCCAAGAAACATACCCAGGATCACACCTAATTGGGAGATAAGGCCGAGATTTTATCAGTGGTTTCAAGTACTGCCTGGACAAGCTTTGAGGTGCCTCTGATACCCTCCCTGGGAGGAATACTTCCACTCCAAGCAGGAGGATCAGGACTATTTTGAACAGAGAATTCTTGTATTCACGCCTTAGCCTGTGATTTATGCAAAGAAGAAGAGGAGTTGCAACTTCCATCAGTGCCAGACCAAATACCCTGTTTGATCCACCCAAATGCCAGACATGCTAGCTGCGTTAAATGTAAATGTTTAACTTGTGGGAAGAATTGATGTGGTAGTTCACACAATCGACACTCTCTTTGCAGGAAGTGTCAAGGGCCAAATCGATCTCCTATCCAGGCAGAATTCGAAGAAACTGAAATAATAACTTTGTTTTGTGGATGGGAATTATTAGTGCATGTTGAATGGGAGATACCTGAAGAACAGTGGGAAACAGTTAAGGAGCGTCAGAAACAATTTGTGTGGAAATTAGCTAAGAGGAAGTGACAAGGAAATAGAGGGCAAGACCAGATTGGCCTCTGTATTCGCCACCAAGAAGATCAAATATACCTGCTGTGGGTTGCAACCCCATAGGCATGGGAGGTGGGAGTATAAGCCATACTGGACCTCTGTTACTCCTTTTTCTGTCACTCAATTTTTGTCTTCTCCCTTTTGGGATATCGACAAGGTCATGCTATAGGTGTTACCAAAAGCTGTAAATGGAAAGACACCGAGGTTCTTTTTTCATTTCTCACACTCATGTCAACAGCCACTGTTATAACCCATCTAAATTAGGCAATTGCATACATAAAGGGAAGAAGTACTGGATTGCAGAGGACTTAGGAACAAGTAGTAGCAAGATGGGAAGTCAGTGCCCAAAAGAGGAGAGATGTATTTGTTTTACCTACATTACTGGGCACAAAGAACAAGATTTAGTAAAAGAGCAATTGATAAGCAAAAAGGCTAAGTCAGTACAACCACCTAAGCCTGTGCCAATTTCAATCAACAATTTGTATACCAAACTTGAACAGCAATTAGAAAAAGAAATAGATATCTCAAGGATTGGTAAAAATCAGTTTGTAGAATTGGGGGAAAGAATAAGTAAGGAACTTAACATAACCAATTTTTGGGTCTGTGGAGGGGCTTTGATGTCAGAAGAATGGCCATGGAAAGGCATCAGCTTAGGCCCAATTGAGCTTCTAAAGTGGAACCAAGCAAGTACAAGTGGAGAAAACAGACCAGAAGGGTGAATTTTAAGCTCAACAGTGGTAGGGGAAGAATGTCTCTGGCACACTGGGAAAAGGTTCCTTCATGAAGTAGGAAAAACACCCTGTAAAAGATATAAGGTTAGTAATGGAACTTCTGTATGGTGAGTCCCAGAAGCACCAACCGTGTATTGGACCCAAGAAAAAGCAAAAAAAGTGAATGGTAAGTATGATAACAAAATAATTTTTTTTTCAATGTAATGATACAGGTAAAAATCCTTACTATGGCATCCCAGAAATTTCCAAATTTTGGGAGAATATAGATCAACAAAAATTTAACTATTAGAAAGCTCCAGACGGCTTATTTTGGATATGTGGAAAAAGAGCATACCCAAAACTCCCCTCCCAGTAGAAAGGGAGCTGCACTCTGGGAATTATACAGCCAGGATTTTTCCTTTTACCAGGACCTGATGGGGATCAATTAGGGATACCAGTTTATGAGGATCTAAAGAGAAACAAAAGAGAATTGCTTGGAGGATTCCAAAAATGGGGAGATGAGGAGTGGCCACCTGAACGCATACTGGAAACATATGGGCCAGCCACCTGGGCACAAGATGGGAATTGGGGATATCGAACCCCAATTTATATGCTAAATCGTATTATAAGACTTCAAGCCACTGTAGAGATAACGAACAAAACTGGTCAAGCAATGGAATTAACATCAAGGCAACAAACCCAAACGAGCGGCTGTGTATCAGAATAGGTTGGCTTTAGACAATTTATTAGCTGAGGAAGGGGATATTTGTGGGAAGTTCAATACATCAGATTGTTGTTTAAAAATAGATGACAATTGAGATGCTGTCCTGGGCGTAGTCAATAATATCGGAAAAATTGCCCACGTCCCAGTACGAAAGTGGGAATCAATGCTAAATACTAGCTGGTGGGATAATGTGTTGGGAGTAGAATGGTGGAAAAAGTTAGGCTTCTTCCTTTTATGCACTACAGCTGGTCTAATATTTCTTCCTTGTTTGATCCCCTGTTTCATTCGGCTCATCACCAGTGTGGTACAAGGCATGCAATTAGTGGACATTGACCAAAAGTTGCCTACAACACCACAAAGGATTATGGTGTTAAAGAAACAAAATAATATAGAAGACCCCTTCAAAGAAGCGAGATTGATTTGTGAAAAAAATGAGTGAATAATGAAGGCTAGAAAACAATGAATATTACTCAAGCCAAATTAATTATAAAAAGAAAGAGGGAGGATTGTGAAAAGTGCATATTACATGGCTCTACGCAAGATATTTAATATATGTATTATGTTGTATTGATTGTTAATGTTGTATTAATATTTTGATAGTATGGTAAATGTAGTTTTGTAGTTAAAATGTAGTTTTTATACAACAAGCACAGGAAAATGTAAATCTTTCAGAGAAAAAAAGAATTTACTACTTCCTTATCAGAAGAGACCAACTTCTCCAGCCTTGCTCAGCCCTGAAGACGCCAGAGAGATTAAAGGAAAAAAGTGACACTAACCAGAGACAATTCTTTGTTTGAATGGAATTTATGCATCATGTATGAAATGTATGAATATTCAACAGGCTATTGCTTTTAAGGGATAATCCTTTGTTAACGGGGGTCCTTCTTCAGAGCTTTTTTGCTTGGGGAGGCACCCAGACGTCTGTAACTTTGTTTTTATTGTCTCGTATTGTCCTAACTCTAATTGTTCATTTCTTTACTCTAATTCTCTTTTTATAACCATCTTATTTACTATTAAACTTTCAAAAATTTAAAAACAAGTGATTAGTGTTTTTCACAAGGTATGTAAGTCTTGTAGGCCTCCTCAGCCCAGAAACCGATTGAACAGTGATGAAGACAGGAAATAGAAGTCCTACCAAGGGTTCATTTATCACATTTGCATTGAAAACGTAGAAAGGTCAGAAGGAGGAAGACTTATTTACTTCCTCATTTTGGGGATCCCTCCCCAAGAAAAGGACCACCGACACATTTCAAAGAACAAACTATGCGTGCTTAATAGCTTTTCAGCTAATTACCATACGAAGCGGGGAATGGGATGTACCAAAGTTATGAATATGCATTTGTGGTTTGGGTGTGTAATACTTTTGTAAATAAAAGGACTCTGTGATCACCTGTAAACTGCGGTGTGAATTTGGGAGCTATCCCGCACACTTCCCGGTGTTGTAATAAGCATACACTTTCTAACTTTAAACTGTTAGAGAGGTTTTGTCTGTCACAGTTGGGTATCGATACTAGACCAGTACTCACATTTTCTTTAATAAGTCAAGATGACCTTGCTTACATAGATTCTGGACAATGACCAGGGATTGGACAATAAGGTTGCCGCCTCTCCACTCCACTGGCCAAGTTAGAAGTCCATCAACTGTCCTCATCAGAGAGGAATGTGAAAACAACCACTTTGTTTATGTTACAAGCATGAGAAGGCTCCACTACAGAAATGTCAACATTTACAGAAGGCTAAAACTCAGGGCCAACAGCCAGCCCCTTCTGATACACCACCACCCTGGTTTGGGATAATTGCTTTGCTAGTAGCTCTAGGGCTCTTGCTGTTTTATTAGTGGTTTTGGGGTTTTTTTTACAACTGTTTGCAATTTAATATTACAGTTCAACATATATATAGGGGTTTGGTATCCCCAGCTTCCATCCTGAGCCCAGGTAGTGGGTCTGTAGCATTCAAAAATTTTTTTCTGGTGGAAATTCTTCATCTCTCCAAGTCTGAGTCCCTCCTGTTAGATCTCGTTTCCATTTTCGGTGTATTTGCTCTTATAGTGGTTTTCCCAATATCCTGTCTTGTGGTTTTGGTAACAAAAAACCCGTGGTTGTATTATCCCAATTGTATAACTGCCTCTCCAGTCCTTAGGTAACATACTATAGGCCCATTTCCACAAATCCAAAACATACCTTCTGGAGCGTCCTTGTCTATTGTGGTCCTTGGGAGGTTTTCCCAAAATGTCTTTAGATTTTCTACCTTCTGGACAGGATTTCCTATGCTCTTATTGCACTAAAATAACCCTGATTCCTTTACTGTACAATTATTGTGATTAAATGGACTCCAGTATTTATTAGGTGCCTCCAGCCACTACCAATTAGCTGTAGAGTTTGTGGTATATACCTTCTTACAGGGAGACTCTCCTACTTTGGTTTTAGAACTATTCCTTTTTGTTTGGGGGGTGGGAACAAACACTTGTTCATTACCACTGAATCTGTTAGTACCCATGCTTTAGGACTGTCTTCTGGTTTGGTAATTTTACTTCAATTCCATTTTAAAATTTGCTTAACCTCTAGCTCTAGCACACCTCTATGGCTGCTGTTCTGTCATATGGGAACTTTTATAAATCTTGCAATTAAAAACATTTAATTCAGCTGCTACTTGCTACATCAAGTCTAAAAATAAATTTTGGCTCAAGGTGGGAAAATTTAATTCGGACACCTTCTTTTTTAGGTTTTCATATAAATCAGAATCCTGGTTTTCATGCTGTATTTTCTTTATATTTTTATTGCCTTTTGAACACAACTTTCTTTATACTGATCCTGTACTCCCCTGTTATCAGTATGTCCTTGCATGACTGATTTGGTGAAACATATATATTCCTCTCCCCTGGGACATACATAGCTGCTAATTTTTCTTCCTTTTTCTTTGTTTTGGCGTGTCTAAAGTTCTTGTCCACTCTCAGTATGTTTTTGCAACTTCTCCTGGGCATAGTATTTTGCATTCACACAAGTGTTTGCTACTGTGCTGGATATAAAGCCTCGTCCATATTGAACAGCTTGATAACACTGGGTGCATGACCCTGCCCAGGCCGGATTTAGACTCAAGGTAGTAATTATGAGTAGGGGTCCAGTATAACGTACCCTTCCATTCCACCACCTTATTGGGTTGCCACCAACAGTTGGGGTGTGCATCTTTTTCATGGCAAGGGTAGGGGTTAATCTCATCTTGCCCCCTGATGTTGCTCTTTGGTTTTTTTTTTCACCCACTGACTCTTTACTCTCTCTTAATTCTTTGTCTTTACCTGGTAGGTTGTCGAGGTCACACTCCACTCTTTAAGATCTGGTTTTGCCCACAAATTGTGTTTAGTCTTGTTCACCCATAGCTTCCACTATTTTTTATTATCCTGGCGTACTCTACCTGTTGTCACTAATATTTTCAGGGTTAGATCTGTTTCCTTCTGGATCTAACTTTCACAACTCAAACAAAGGCCTCTCGGAATCCTGGCTCCCGATAAGGGGGCATACCACAACTCTACATTCTATGTACCTAAAACAGCCCCAGGGGTTACAGTCACAATTCAGGCTGGTACATTCTACTTCTCTTGGTCTTAGGTGGTTCTTTTCAGGATGTCTCCTCGACATTCTCTTGCCCTTCTTTTCCAAGGTTATTTGCAGATCCCTGGGCTGTGAGGTGATTTTCCACTGCGGCCATTGGTGGTTCCACTGGATCTTTGACTTTTGATGTGTGAGTCCACCCTTTCTTTGCTGTTCTCACTGATGTGTCTGTTGTTAAGAGAGTTAAATTCGGGGTTAAAGTCTCTTCCATTTTGGGGTTAAAGTCTCTTCTTTCCAGCTTTTAATAAATACTCGCTCTCCTGGTTGTATCTTATGAATTTTAAACCCCAGTGGTCCCGTTTGGGCTAGCATTCCTTTTTCCTTTAACTTGGTCTCATGCTGTCCAATTGTTTGGATATAATTTTGAATAGATATATCTTCAATCATTATTGATGTTTGGGATGTTTCCTGGGCATATGGCATTCCATAAAGCATTTCATATGTTTAAAGCCCCGTATCTGCATTAGGAAGTGTTCTTATATTAAGCAAGGCTAGAGGTAAACATTTTACCCATGACATCTTAGCCTCAATCATTCATTTGGTTAATTGCTTTATAGTTTGGTTCATCCTTTCCACCCTTCCAGAGCTCTGAGGGTGCCAAGGAGTATAATATTCCCAGGAAATACCCATGGCTTGTGCTACACCCTTAATAACACTAGAGGTAAAACGGGGGCCCTGATCAAAATCAATGGCCTGAATAACTCCAGATCAGGAAATAATTTGTTCCAATAATATTTTAACTTCAAATTTGGCAGTGGCCCTTGCAGCTGGGCAAGCTTTTACCCAGTCAGTGTCAGTTGGACTACTAACACTAAAAGATACTTCCATCTAGCAACTTTCAGAAGCTCAGTATAATCCACTTGAACCCTCTCAAAGGGTTGGTATGCTATTTTTCTGTCAGGGTTTGTCTCATTACTTTCTTGTTAACCTGACAGGCAAGACTCCCTTGTGTTATTTGTTTGGCTATTTTAAAAATTCTAGTACAGCTGTAATATTTAAAAAAAACATGATCACACAAGGCCCTTGTTCCCCAGTGAGTACACTGATGTAATTGGTTAAAAATCCTCGGTGCACAGGCCTTGGGCAAAATTTCTCTTCTGTCCAAGAGTACCCATTTTCCCCTGTTCTTTCTTAGCCTCTAATTTTTTGTATATGCTCCTCCTCCTGAGAGCTATAAACTTTTGGCTGCTCTTTCCAAAATTTCTGCTATGGTATTTAGCTGAACTGGTGGGGTTTTGTTTGTGTTTTTTTTGTTTTTTGTTTGGGTTTTTTGTTTGTTTGTTTGTTTGTTTGTTTGTTTGTTTGTTTTTGTTTTTGGGGGGTTGTTTTGTTTTGTTTTGGTTTTTGTTTTTTGGTTTTTTGGTTTGGTTTGGTTTGGTTTGGTTGATTTTTTGTTTTGTTTGTTTGTTTTGTTTGTTTTCTATTTTTCTAGTTTTGTTTTTAATTTAAAAGCTGTTTTTTTCACAGCCTAGTCAGCTGTGTTATTTCCCATTGCTAAATATCTCATTCCCCTCTAATGGCCTTTTACATATATTACCGCTATCACTTTTGGTCTCTTTAGTGCTTCAAGCATTTTGAGTAACAGTTCTTAATGAATCAACCTTTTCCCTCTGGTGTTGATCAAACCTCTTTCTTTCCAAATCTTCCTAAAGGTATGTACAATCCCAAAGGCATATTTTGAATCAGTAAAAAGAGTCTCCAATTTGTCCTTTAGGAGTTCTAAAGCCTGGTACAAAGCATATAACTCACGAGTCTGAGATGACCAGCTGGAACTTAATCTTCCCTTCCCTTCCCTTCCCTTTCCCTTTCTCTCTCTCTCCTTTCTTTCTTTCTTTCTTGGGAGCAGGTTCCCTTACACTCCCAAACTCACTGCCACTCCACCTCAGCCCTTCACAGCACAGCACCTTAAGCTCAACCTTCCCAATTTCAAGGCAACCTTCCACAAGACACTTCCAGGCCCCAAAATTCCTAAAATCACCAGCAGCCATCAAAAACTGTCGCTTGCTTTCTCTCCCTCTACTCCCCTACACCAAGAGCACAAACCACCCCATCCCCTACTGCAATCGCTACCGCTCCCAACTTTCCTGCCATCCCCACACTGCAATTACACCCCACATTACACTGATCCATCCCATCCCATCCCATCCCATCCCATCCCATCCCATCCCATCCC
>JANEHK010001760.1:896-11518 GCA_025960845.1 Tachycineta bicolor | reverse complement strand
TGAAAAAGAGGGAAATATTTTGGATTCCTGGGATTCCCAGCAGCCTGGAGGGGGAAGGGACTGAGTAGATGGGGAACCCCCAGTACAGGTGTGACACCCAGCAGCTGGGACAGGGGGGAAGCCCCAAACACCAAAGGAGAGAGACCAGAGACAGGGAACTCTACGAAGGAATTTTCAGGGCTGATCTTGGTGTTTGATAGGCTATTAGGGATTCCAGATGTACGGTGACTTGTAGAGATGGACTTGAGCAGAGGGACATTCAAACTCAACATACTCATCCCTTGTTTTTCCCAAAGACAGGACTACCCTTTCTCAAACCTTGGCTGGATGGAGGAGGAGGCTGTGAGGAAGAGGAAGATGCCCCAGGGCAGCCAGGCAGGTGAGGAGGAAGTCAATGCCCCTTTCCCCCTCTCTCCTGCTCCATCTCCCAGCCCAGCACGGCCTCCAGCTGCAGGACAACACCGCTGCCAATGCTGCCCTGCTGAGGACGCACTGGGGGATCTCCTTCCCCTTCCTTCTGGTATGGAGGCAAATCCCATCATCTCCTTGTCCTTCTTCCCCTAGACAAGGAGCTAAAGATGGAGACCAGGAAGGACAAATCCCTGAGGCAGAACCTTGTGGAAGAGGCCATTCTGAGCAGCTCCACAGTGCAGAAATCCATAGGGGAGGGAAAGCTCCGAAGATGGCACAAAAGGAGAAGCTCTAAACCCATCCCAGGGTGCTCTGAGGAGGAAAGACACACCCTGTGCCAGGAAGATGGACAGGACTTCATCCACGGCTCAGACCTGGTGGTCCATGAGCAGCTTAATGATGGGGAGAAGCCCCACAAGTGCTTGGAGGGTGGGAAGAGCTTCAGCTGTGGCTCCCTCCTGATCAGACACCAGCAGATCCACAATGGGGAGAGGCCCCACAAGTGTCCCAAATGTGGGAAGAGGTTTCAGACCAGCTCCACTCTCCTCAAGCATGAGCAGATTCACACAGAGGAGAGGCCCTTCCGCTGCCCCGACTGCAGGAAGGGCTTCAAGCGCAACTCTCACCTCATCAGGCACCGGCGCATCCACACTGGGGAGAGGCCCTACGAGTGTTGGGAATGTGGGATGAGCTTCAGCCAGAGCTCTAACATGATCTGCCATCAGAGGATCCACACCAGGGAACGGCCCTACAAGTGTGAGCAGTGTGGGAAGAGCTTCAGCCGCAGATCCAATCTAATCTGTCACCAGAACATTCATGCAGAGGAAAGGCCATACAAGTGTGGGGAATGTGGCAAGGGCTTCAACAGGAGGTCCCAGCTGATCATCCATCAAATGATCCACACTGGGGAGAGGCCCTACGAGTGTCCTAAATGTCAGAAGAGGTTTCGGACCAGCTCTAGTCTCGTTGTTCACGGGCGGATTCACACAGAGGAGAGGCCCTTCCACTGCCCCAACTGCGGGAAGGGCTTCAACCGCAACTCCAACCTCATCAGGCACCAGCGCATCCACACTGGGGAGAGGCCCTACAAAGGTCCCCAGTGAGGGAAGATCTTCTCTGACACCTCTCACTTGATCCAACACGAACGGAATCACTGGTAAGGGAAGCCCTGCGAGTGCCCCAACTGTGGGAAGAGCTTCATGTGAGTCTCAAACCTCAACCCCCATCAGAGGATTGACATTGGGAAGAGCCCTGGTGACCCATATTCCTGAAGATCCAGGTTGGGAAGACATCTGGCTGATGGCCTCCACGTCTTCCTGGATCGTCACAGGCACCTGGATGAATGTAGGGGCAAAAAACATCCATCGTGACTCTAACTGACATTGGAAATTAATTGTGAAGAGATGATTTGTTGACTTTACAGCCCAAAAATCTGATCTGCTCTGCCCAGTTGTTTCTTTTGGTGGCACCAAGCAATGCTGGATAATCTTGGAGATCTTTCCCTACCTGAATAATTCCCATGCTTATCCAATCAAAACACCCAGAATTGGGGTAAAAATAAAGAAATCAAGTAGACATCTAAAGCCGCTTTTTTTTTTTTTTTTTTTTTTTTTTTTTTAATTTGAATGTGAATGTGAATTTTGGGTTCAGGGAATATTCAGGAGGGTTTAGTTTTTCTGGGACCACCCAAGGCGAGGGACATGGCCCCATGATCTCGTAGTTGTTGCAGCAGAACGTGTCCACCTGAGCCTATCTGTTCTCCGGGCATTCCTGTTGTCTGTCCCAGTCCCAGGCCTGGGTCTGCCCATCCAGGGTGTCCCCGCCAAAGTGCCCAAATCTCTTCTGAAGTGCCCAAGCTGTTCCTGGCTGTGGATGTTCCTGTCCACCAACCTCTCCTGCTCAGTGCCATGGGGGGCTGGGAGGGGTTTTAGGGACTCTTGGAGGGACTGAGAGAGGCTTTTTGGCTCTTGAGAGCATTTGTGGTTCTGAGAGGGGACTTGCAGGCCTTCTGGGGTGGTTGTTGACAGTGTTTTGGTGTCCTGGCAGGTCTGTGTGTCTTGGAGATTATTTGGATGGGTCTTGGAGGAGATGGGAAAGACGATTTTGTGGGTTTTGGGAGCATTTATGTTTTCAGGAGTGGTTGGGGGTGTCCTGGGCAGGAACTGTGGGTTGATTTAAGGGGTCTGTGAGTGGCTGTGGGGCTGGGAAAGGATTGTGGGACAGTTGTGACTCCACCACACCCCCAGAGCTCGCTCCAGACCCTGCCCCAAAGATGCTGCTGTGGTTTGGGGGCTCCGTGTTGGGGTTCATCCTCCTGGTGCTGCAGGAGAAGGTGAGGGGGGTTCCCAGGGGCCGTGTGTGTGTCCCCCCAGAGTGTGTGTGACCCCCATCCCAGTGTCTCCCCCTTTTCCCTCCCCACAGGGCTCCTGCCCCAGCTCCTGCTGCCCCCGGGAGGGAATTTGGGGAGGGAGCAGAGGAGGTGTGCAGCCCCCGCCGGGGGATGACCCCACCCCAGCCCCTTTGTTTAGCACCCAGCTGGGCTTGGGGCTGCAGGAGGAAGAGGCCGAGGGGAAGCAGATCCTGCAGGTGGGACAGGGCTTGTGCTCAGGGCAAGGTCCTGCCCTGCACACCTGGCTCAGGTGTGACCCTGCCCCAGGAACGGAGCAGGACATTCCCATCCCCACGGATCAGGGCTGGGAGCATGTGTTGGTTTGAAAAGACGGGTATCTGCCAGGGAGGGGCGGGGCCTCTCTCAGAATGGGAAATTCCAATCCCTTCCCTCCAAATTCTTATAATTTAGAAGTTTAGAGTGTTTTCAATCAGAGCTATGGGGAAAGGAATAACAGCACTTTACTAGTAAGTATAACAAGGCAAACAAACAACCACTACAGCATTAATAATAAACAGAACCAGGAACCTCGAGGGGCTTTGTTTCACAAAGCCCAGGGCAGTCTGATCCTTTGGGACCCCAAGAGCATCAAGCTGGAACTGTGGAAACCCCCAGGCTGGTGGATGGATCAGTGAGAGTCCCCAGCAGGCAAGTGTGGAACGACCTGGCAAGCAGTGGGGTGTCCCGGCAAAATGAGCAGTGCTGAAGAAGCTGCAACGGCTGGGCAGGGCTGGCCCAGCTCCAGCAGGGCAGGCAAAGGGGGCTCCGAATTCCTGGGCACTCCAGCAGATGATGGATGGTGGTAGAATTCCCAGGACCGGACCCTCCGTTAACGGTGGACTCCTCAGGCAGCAAGCAGCAGCCCAGCCGTGCCTCTCCGATGCCAAGAGCTGGAAAAAAGAAACTCAGCTCCCCTGTGCCCTATCCTTTTTCCCTCCCCCAAACTTCATGTGATAGTATCCCTCTTGGCCACATCTTTTTGTGTTAGTCAAGTACCCTCTAAGTATCAGCACTTTGTTTCCTAGAAACTTATGGGGAAAAATTCTTTAAGACAAAAAGGAACAAAAGTAATCCCCAAAAAAAAGCTGGACCCACTTTCAGAGTAAATTGAGAGACCTCATCTCCAGGTGGATTCACCATGTAGGATTTTCCCATATGCTTGGAAAGGTTCTCCAGGTCCTTGTTGTGAAACAGGACTCCCCGGTGACTGCAGACTCCAAATGATGGTGGAGCATTTTGGTAACTGGTGATGGATCCTTCTCAATCCCTGTTCTTTCTCTCCTGTAATAATGATTAGGTGCATTACCTTGCCTCTTTTTGCTTGTTGTTAAAGCTAAACACGTAATTTCATTGAATATATGATTTTACTTTTGTGTTGC
Source organism: Tachycineta bicolor (assembly GCA_025960845.1). Classification (NCBI taxonomy): domain Eukaryota; kingdom Metazoa; phylum Chordata; class Aves; order Passeriformes; family Hirundinidae; genus Tachycineta; species Tachycineta bicolor. The sequence continues at coordinate 7,339 of JANEHK010001760.1, read as the reverse complement.
CTTAATACTCACGGTAGAATAAGACCATTCTTTCCATCAGTTTCTGTGTTCTTTAAATCGCCCCCGTCAGTTGGCAGAACAGGTATCGGAGCCTGATGAAAGCAAGGCTCTGCTGTGATCTAGCTGGGCCTCATGGAATGCAGACGGTCACTGTCAGTCAATGGAACTCCTGGAAGTGAGACGTTAATTTTGAGGAACTGAGGATTTTTAGGAAAGTTAAGATAAGTTGCTGAATTAGTTGAAGTAGATTGGTAATCTTTGTTCGCAGTTAACAGAAGCCAGATCTTAGATAAGCTACCCCAGATCTTCTAACTCATTTCTTGTCAGCTTTATGTTTATGTAGTTGTGCTTGTAATGAAAACCAAAATGTGGTAAATAGGACATAAGATAGCTGCAGATTTCCTGCTTAAAGGACCCACTGAACACAGGAAACTGTAAGTTCTACCAAGGAATCATTTGTCATGAATGCATTGAAAAGGTAGAAAGGACAGGACGAGGAAGATTCATCTTACTTCCTCATTTTGGGTGACCCCTCCCCAAAATAGACCCTCGACTCATTTTAAGAAACAAAGTACCCATGCTTAATAGCCTTTTTGCCAATTAGCATATGAAGCGAGGAATAGGGAGGTGACAGGGGTATGAATATGCATTTGTATTTTGGATATTCAACACTTTTGTAAATAAAAGGCTTTGTAATTACCTGCAAATTTCGCAGTGCGAATTAGGGAAATATCCCGTGTGCTGCTCGGCCGTAATAAACATACACTTTCTAACTTTAAACTGTTAGAGAGTTTTTGTCAGTCACAGTTGGGTATCGATACTAGATCAGTACTCATATTTCTTTAACAAGTCAGAAGCAAGGCTCAGATGTGGAAAAGGTTTGTGCACCATGGAACCCAAGAGACCCTGATGGAACCAAGGCTGCAGTGAGGCACAGAGGGACCCCATGGAAGCCGGGAGAGCTTTGTGAGGCTGTGGAACAATATGGCACCAAGGTTCCACTGGGACTTGACAGAACCCCATGGAAGTGAATCGCCCCAAACCGGGCCAAGAGGAACTCCTGCGACAAAGTCCAAGAAGCGGAGATTTGCTTTATTCAGAATACCGGGTACGTGGAGATATCTCCTCCCAACAGCACACACACAGGCACAGAGCAGATTACAATATATGGTTACACTTTATGCAGAGTCGAAGCTTTCCTTGGAAAAGGTGTGGGTATGCAAACTGTATCTTAGAACTCATTTCTATCATTAGCAGAGGAGAGGCGTAGGCATAAGCACCCTGGTGGTGGCACTGAGGAAGGGTACACATTTTCCTTAATGGACTCCAGATGAAGGCTGGACATCATCGCTGTGCCCTTTTCACCTTTCTCCTCTAGGATTTGTAGTCTTTTTTGCCATTTCAGTGACTTTCTCACTGGTTTTGGCAAGCCCTGTCCTTCATTTTTGCAAGCTTTGTCCCCTATTTCTTGACAAGTTTCATCCTGTGTCTTAAGCTTGTGGGTAACATTTGCTAGCTTCCATGTGTATCTAATTCTTGCCCCAGAATGTCCAAGCACAGTGTTTTTAACCCTTTCACAGCCAAGGACTGGAGAGTCACTCCTGCATACAGGGAATTCCTGCAGGTGCACCCACCTTTGCAGACAAGGAGGCTCCAATCTCGCTGGGAGAGGGCCCAGCTTTTACACTGTTAAACAAACAAGCTGACACCACTTGTAGTGTGGGAACATCTGGTTTCATTCTCCATTTGGTTTCTCCCAAAGCCTGGCCAAGGGCTAAAGAGGGAACCAAGGGAGTTGACTTTGATCCCACAGCCCCAAACAAAGCCAGAAGAGGTGTCACAACAACTCTAACGTGGAATCATAACACACCAGGTTCTCACGCTGCAATGATTGCAGTGACTGCCAAAAATGCATTTTGCAGCAGCCTCCAATTTGGAAGCCAATTCCATCATGAAGAATTTTCTTCTTTCTGCCTCTCTTCTCCTGATCTTTACATTGAGGTGATTCCTGATTATTGGACTTCAAACCCAACACTGATTCCTGCAGCATTCCTATCCTAGAATAACACAGGCTCCTCTCTAGACAGCAAGCAGATAATCCAAGGCCATGTAGTCCTGTAGAGCCCCCATTTGTGTTTGTTGGAGCCCAGAGGATGTGATATTGGATATTTTAATAGCATCTCTATTTACTTCTTCTAATAATGGATTTAGCTCCATAATGTAAACTCCACTGGAAAAGACAGCGCACACGGGGCACAGGGTGAACCAGAATCTTTGGCTTTCTGAGACCAAAGGCACTCTTTGGGGGGAAAATGTTCTCTTGGCCTCAACTCTTCCTTGTGGTTGTTGCCAAAGTACCCTCAAGAGAGGCATCAATATTGCTTGGAAACAGGACCCAAACCATCCTTTAGGAAGCTGTTTATGGGCAGTCTCCGCACACTCAGCCAGTACCAAAGGTCTGATTTCCCACTGTGGGTTGCTGATGGTCCAGGGCTCCTCCCTGTGCTGCTGTTGTGTCCCCGGTGCCTTTGGGCCAGAGGAGTTTCACAGTGCTTCTGTTCCTTCTGTTGGTGCTGTTTCCAATACACTGTGACCAAAATTCATCCTCATCTTCCCAAACCCACAAGTTCTTTTCCTTTTTCTATATGCAATTTTTGGATGCATTTTAGCACCAAAGCACCAAAGACACCAACACCACCTGAAGGAATCAGTGTCATTTACTGCAGTTCAAAGCAGCAAAGGAGCACAAAAGGAGCAGCTCAGCAATGCACCCAACCATCACTGCCAAAGATTGCCTGCAGGGATTGAGAAAGATCCATCACCAGCTCCCCTCAGACTTTCCCATCGCCCACATGCACACAGCAGCTGGGGGAAGCTGTCCCAGCCAAGGACTGCAGAGTCACTCCCGGACACTGGGAATTGCTGCAGGTGCCTCCAGCCACAGGTGAGGCTCCAACCTGGCTGGGAGAGGGCCCAGCTCTGACAGTGCTGAATAAACAAACTGACAGCACTTCTAGGGCAGGAACAGCTGCTTTCATCCTCCTCTTGGCTCCCTCCCAAAGCCTGGCCAGGGCCCAAGGAGGAACCAAGGGAGGTGACTTTGACCATCCAGCCCCAAACACGGCCAGATGTCAGATTTCATGGCCTTGTCTGGCTTCTAAACACAGAAAGGTCAACACATGTCTCACTAATGAGTGGATACATCTGTCACAGTGCTAATGACCATGCATATTTCACTAATGAGCAGATACAAAGATAACCTTTGGTGGAAGGTTGATGCAGAGGTCAGCTTTGGCTCAGGGCCTGCTGTTCAGGCCTCACTCAGGCCTCTTGTCCAGGCCTGGCATGAGCAGGGACATCTTTCACCACATCAGCTTGTTCAGAGCCCTGTCCCAGCTGGACTTGAATGTTGCCAGGGATGGGGCATTGACCTCCTGCAGCCCCCCACATCCCCCCTGGCCACGGAACCTGGCTGCAGAAATGGGTCCTTGGGGTGCTTTCCAAGGAAACTTGAAGGGATGAGGGATCCAAAGGCAGCAGTGGGGTCAGTGCAGTGTCCATGGCCACAGCCCCTTGCCATGGCCCAGGGCAGGTTGGGATGATGATCCACCCTCACTCCTGGCCCAGGGCAGGGCTGCAGTGCTCTTGGTGGCACCTTGGGCTTGGCACACACTTGAGGAGGGTTTCTGTTTTCACTGGGGAAACTCAGATTGCTTCAAAAAGAAAAAAAGAAAATCCTTCTTTGGTTAAGTGCAGCCAGGACTGCAAGGAAAGCAGGTCCCAGGTGAGTAAGGAGAGATTGGATGTGGTTTTTGAATGTGGAGCAAGGCTGTCCACACTGGGTCACACCTCAAGGCACAGCTTCTCTGAGCAGGCCAGACCTCCTTGGGAGACCCTGGTTCAGTATCAACCACAGAATGCTGCAATCACATCTTGTGTAATGAGAACAGTAATGAAATACATCCTTGAAAATAAGAATACATATTTCTTAGAAGCTCTTTGAAATATTTCTCCATAACTGCAGCAGGAAAACTTCCTAATGAACTGCACCAGACCAGAGGGAACTCAAGGCACAGCCATGGTTTGTCAGGATTTGGTTGATCCTGATGAGTCCCATGGTGCATTCAGTGCTGAGCCCTGGAACCCCAGGGCTGAGAGGAGATTGCACAAACCTTTCCAGGAGTCAAAGTCAGAAGAAAAACCCAAAGTGTCTCAATGCATCAATGGGTCCCACAGAGGTCCATCCCCAACACAGGCTCTTCATGGAGTCCATGAAGGAGAGAATTGGAGGCCAGGATTGCACAAAAACCTCTCAGAGACTCAGTAGCAAAAAGAAGTACTTAAATTAATCCTGAGTACCTTGAAGCATTAATGAGCCCCACTGAGTGTTGTTACTGGCTAAGGATCTCAAGGGACTAATTAAAGCAGATAATTGGGGCCATGATTGCACAAACCTCTCAGACTCTTTTTTGACACAGTTTTGTGCAAAAAAAAAAAGTTCTTCAATACCTTGACTACCCTGAAGTATTAATAAGCCCCACTCTTTTTACTGAAAGAGAATCCCAAGGGATTTATTAAAGTAGATAATTGGGCACATGATTGCACAAACTTTCTCATAGAGTCAGTTCTAAAAGGGCAACACCAAGTACCTTTAAAAACTTGAAGTTCCTAGAAGTATTAATGAGCCTACTGAGTGTTGTTCCAGACAAAACCTCTCAAGAGACTAGTTAGAGCAGATAATTGCAGGCCATGATTGCACAAACCTCTCACAGACTCCAAGGCTAAAGCAAACCCAAAGTCCTTTGAAAAACCTGCAGTTCCTGGCAGCATTCAGGAGCCCCCCAGGGCCATTGCTGACCAAGGCTCCCCAGGGACTCCTTCCAGCACATCCTTGAGGCCACTGGGATGGGAGGGGGATGCTGAGGGCAGCACAAGGGGCTGACAGTGCCCAGCCTTGCTGGGGCTGTGCCAGGAGGCCCCAGGGCCTCAGGACAAGGTGTCTCCTCACAGCCCTTGGTGGCACAGAGGCTGCTGTGCCCCAGGACACCAGGACTTGGCTTTTCTTTGTCCCCACCTGTCATCACTGCCTCCAGTTCTCTGCTCTGGCTGGGGCCTGGGGACACTTTCTCTCTCCTGTCCCTCAGTGGGACCCATTAAAACTTCAAGAAACTTTGGAGTTGGTTTCTGACTTGGAGTTCCTGAGAGGTTTCTTCAGCTCCCTCTCAGGGACTGATGTTCAGGGCCTCAGCACAAAGCCCGAGAGGGTCATTAAAGTCCTTGTGCTGTGTCTGTGCTGCTGAGCTGGGCTGGGCTCCTGGCACAGAAGCAGCTCCTGGAAACCAAGAACAGCTTAAAACCACATTTCTCTTAATGATCAGCACTTCTCCTAGCCCAGCAGGGTTGGGGCACTGCCTGCAGCCACCCCGGGCACAGTACACAGGCACAGAGAGCTTCAATCACTCAGGGCTGGGAAGGAGCTGAGAAGTGACTGCTGGAGAATCACTCCCAACCCTTGACACAGGAACCTCTGGCTGCAGGACAAGGCAGCTGCAGCTCCTGCAGGGATCTCCTAAAGCTGCAACATCCCAATGCCTACAGACTCTGTGAGTACATTCTCTGATTATCTCTTGTGGAGAGCAGCCAGGGGTGCCCAGGGCTGTCCTGCAGAGCAGGGTGCTGCAGCCCAGGGCACTGTGCTGGGGCAGGGACTCTGCTGCCTGCCAGGGACAGCTCTCAGCCAGCCCTGGGAGCTGCTGCCAATGCTGGGGGACGAGATCTGGGAGGAAGGAGACAGCTGGTAAGGGATGGAAGTTTTTTCCTTGTGTGGTGAGGATGCTGCATTGTTCAAGACTGCTCCCAGCATGACATTTAACTCCAGAACATTTCCAAGTAGATTATACAGGGAGCACAGCAAGGCAAGGGCTGCATAAAAGAGAAAATCCTGCTTTTTTAATCTACTGCTATGGGTTGCCAGGATTGCAAATTGCACATAGATATTCATCTTTCATTTCAGGTTGACAAAAATAAAACAAATTTCTCTCAGATCTTAATAATGCAGGCAGTGTCAGAAATCAGCAGAGGGTCCCTTGCAGGCACCATCAGTGTCACTTTTCCAGCCTCCTCAGGGTTGCTCTGAGGTTGCCATCAGAGCCTGCAGAGCCAGAGCTGCCCCTGCACAGTGCCTGAGCTGGGAGGGCTCTGCAGGGCAGAGCTGAGCCCCCAGAGCTGGGCTGGGCTCTGGCAGCACTGGCAGGGCCCAGCCCTGGGCACGGGGAAGCAGCTGCAGGCAGGGACAGCTCCAGGCAGCAGAGCCCTGGGGAAAGTGCCACCAAGCTGTGGCGGGATATCGGGATATTGAAACTCCTCTCCAGAACAAAGTATTCCATTATTACTATTTTGTTGTTGTTGTTGTTGTTGTTGTTGTTGTTGTTGTTGTTGTTGTT
>JANEHK010001759.1:0-11523 GCA_025960845.1 Tachycineta bicolor | reverse complement strand
TATTGTACAGTAACGAAAAGATCTGACTCCATTATGAATTTCAAGAAAGCTAATAAGAAAGCTCAGAAAAACCAGGGTAACAGCACACGACACCCACGGAGGATCCACAGCAATGGATCTGTGAAGGGCCCTGAACACTACATTCATACCCTAATTTTATCCTCACCCCCATCTCCCATAAATACCCAGAACCCTAAAACTGGGTCACTGATGCCTGGAGGGTGGCAGGGGAAGATTCATAAATATTGATGCAGGAAAAGGAAATAAACTTTTATTGGAGGAGTGGGTTCTGCCTACCATGCCCCAGAAGCCTCAATGCCATCAGCATTTTGTGGAGCCAAAGCATAATTTAAAGGCTGAATTTTATGCCAACTCAACAGCCCTGTCAAGGCTTTCCCATTTTCCATTTCAGCCCATTAATATCAAGAGAAGTGTGATAAATGTCCTAAAATTAATTCATATTTGGAATATGTCTGTATTGTAATACACCCATATAAAATATAAGTTTGTATCTACCTACATATGTTCTAAGAAAACTGAGATAAGACTGTGATATATGTCTTAAGGTTAATTCATGCTTAGAATAAATCTGTATTAAAATACCCCTATATAGGATGTAAGTTTTATATCTGCCCAAATTTGTTGTAAAAAAAGAAAACCGGAAACAGAAGCTATACAGGGAGAGGTACGGGGTATCTCTGCTGGCAGCACAGTACCAGAAAAGGGACACGAGAATTATGCTAAGAATGACATCGAAATGCCTCTGCTGGGAAACTCTGAAAAGAACACAAAACCACAGAAGAAGCAGATGAACAGCTCAAGAACCAAATGATCACATCAGATCTATATCTCACTCGTCTCTTCCGGACATTACCATATCTATCCACATCTCATCCGCCTCCTCCGGACATTATCATATCTACGACACACCTGGGCTCGACCATTAAGGTCATTGTTAACCCAGGAAGAACTATTCAGAACACCCGGACCCGAACATGAATAGTTAATGAAGCTGCCACGGACGGGGAAAAACATCGGAGCCCCGACTTTTCTCAGCGATCCTGTGTATAAAAAGAGGCAGCTTCAAGCCAAAAATGTGAACTTGGGGGTAACATACTGGCAGAGTGTGTTATCGTGGTTCACCCAGCGCCGATCCCGGGCTCAACGCTGTCCTTTTAATTGTGGCTGTCCGAGACTGTCATTTTGTCTCTCAATAAAATTCTAAATTTTGATTTTTAAAATTTGGTCGATCTTATTTATAACAGAAGTCAGGAGCCTTCTTTGGCCTTAGCACCACTTCTGGAAAGGACTTGTACTCCCTCCAAAAGCTGCCTTTCCTGATAAGGCTGGGAGAGAAGATGCTCTTCACATGCCTGGAAAACACAAACTGCTCCACCTCTACCTCCAAAGTTCAGCATCAATCAGCAGGATTTGTGTTTCAGTCATATATTTTCAAGAGACAGTTTTCTGATTCAGAAGAGACTTCTAACAATGAACTGCATGGCCCATAGCTATTTCAGCTTGGTGGTTTTTTAAATAGCACAAAAAATTTCATGATAAATTACATTTTTTAAATAACTTTGGGTAGGGAAAAAATAATCACAACCAAATCATCTATTTGCAAGGAAAAGCCTTCCAGTAAACACCTCTGTCATAAGGGAGAGAATAGACAGAAAAGTTCTCCTCTACCACTAAAATTCAGGTTTTGCCACAGAGACAAAGAGCAGACAGTATGAACTGAGCTCAGTACATCACTAACTGATTATCTCCTCAAGAGAATAATGCAGCTTTCATATCAAGAACACACAGTTATAGGTCTCTGCAAGAAATTGCTAAGAAATACAATTAGCAGGTAATGTAATTGAACAAATATGTCTCGTGGAAAGGACATAAACTTCAAATTAACCAGAGCCTGAACTGACTGTTGTTCACATTTCATACAAGCTTAAAACACCACAGTTCAACAAACCCAGCCTCCAACTGAAGGGACACTCAAACCATCAATCACACTGAGCCAAAGTTTGCACCCAACAGGAGCTTATGAACAGAAAGAAAAAGCTGCTTGCATATTTTTAATTCAACATATTCTATTCAGGATGTCATTGCTTTGATATTAAAATAATTCTCACTGGCATTCAAGTTATCCATAATTTGTTCCCTCAGCCCAGCCAAGAGAGGAGTGAACTGCATTGGGGGAGTCAGGAGGTGGTAAGAGGCTGAAGGAAGCTGCATGGACCCTCAGAGAAGGATATCTGTCCTTTCAATGCAGGGATGTGTGTGCAGAAGTGCAGACTCTTTAACCAGTGTGCCTGGAGGCACCCCCATAAAAATGCCTTCAGACACCAAACCTGTGTGCATGCATCATTCACTATCTGCAGGAGTGAGTTGTTTCAACACCTCTGGTGTTTGCCAAAGAATCAAAGCATTCAAAATGAAGGTAAATTGACTGCTTCTGTCCCACAGTAGAACAGCACAAACATGTGTCATCACTCATCTCTGCACTTAGGGCACCGAATTATCCTCCCTTGGTTCTAAAAGCAAGGGCCAGCAGTCCAAGGAGAAAAATATCACAGCTAGAACAACTGAAAACAAAGTAAAAAACTGGCATTTGAATGCCTCCACTCTTACATGAAAAACACCTCCTTAGAGCAATCAGTAGGTGTCATGCCCCCTCAAACTGGCAGCTTTTGGCATGTCCACACCACAATATTGGTGCCTACTAGAAACCCAATACCATGGGTGAATCAGCACTGCAGGGCAAGCTGCACTCCCCAACATCCACCTCTCCTCAAAGTCTTTCAGGTTTGTAAAACTACAGACAGATTAATAAAATTGACCAAGGATGAAAAAGCACTAAAATAGCTTGCTTTCTTTCTAAAGACACTGGCAAAAATCAAACCAATTAAAATCATGATCTGAGTCAGTTTTAGTCGATTGTTGGCACCTCGGGCAAGATGCCGCTAGAGCAGAGTTGCAGTTGGCTTCCAATTTAGCTGTCAGTGCAACAAGGGAAGAGGGCTCAAGGAGATGAAAGAAGGCATCAATAATAACGGAAGCAAAGATGAGAGCTTGATCCACACCACGAGCACAGGATTTGCATCAATTTCCCGTGCCTATCTGACAGCAAGCCCGGCCCAGGGCAAGAATAAAACCAGTGTAATGAATTGTGGTGGTTTCAGGTAGATTTTGGGAGAAATCCTCCTAAGGGGCCCCCCTCCCCTCCCTTAACCCGTTCGGGAAAAAACTTCCTCAGAGAGAAGTGGAAAAAAACCTGTTTATTAAACAGGCAAAGCACTCCCAGCACAATACCCGATGACAAGAGCTTCGTGCTGCTTACGGAGGGATAACAAACTTAAAGAAAGTCTCTCCTCTTGAAGATCATCACTGTGCTCTACTGCTCCGTCTCTACTGGCGTTGGGAGAAAAGGAGATGTGCAGGGCTGGTCTTGGTGGGGTGGGTCCCCTTGTGGAGGCCCCCGGTGCTTCCCTAGGTCCTTAGTCCGGAGAGGTTGGAACAATTCTGAGGAGAGGGCAAAAAAGAAAAAAAGGGAAAAAAAAGGAAAAAAAAAGCAAAAAAAAAAAAAAAGCTTCAGCTATTCTACAGCGTCTAACTACGCTAGCACTAAACTAACTAACTGCCGGGGAAAAAAAACAACAGAGCTTCTTCAGTCTTGCCGAGTTCCAGCTCCCCCGCTTCAAGGTCACTCTGATGAGCAGAGTTTTCCTGGGGAAAAACAAACCACGCTTGCTCTTCCCCCTGCACCCAACAGACGATTGGGGATACACAGTCACCCCAGGACATGAATGAACAAGCCCAATTCCGTAAATCGAAATTTAGAAATTTATTTCGAGACTTAAATTCAGTCTCTAACAGCCACAGTTAAAAGGAACAGCATCGAACCCTGGGGTTTCGGCACTGGGTGAACGCAGAAATGGACTCTATTGCTCCGTATCCACTCTGTTCACAAAGTGTGCCCAGAGCTGCTGATTTTTATACAGTCTTTCGCTGAGAGTGGACAGTGACCGTAGCGCTCTTGCTTCATGGTAGCTTCATTAGGTATTCATGTTCAGGTCCCAGGTCAGTTGAATAGGTTCTCGGAGTAGAACAATGCCATGATTGCTGGGTCCAGAGAAGGTTTGGAAATGTTAAATCAGGCCAAAACAGATAAGATATCAATCTCCTCTTAATTGCTCCGTCGTTAGCATGTCCATCTCTGGGGAAGACATGGCCAATCTCCCCATTTTTCCCATTCTTTTAGTTTTGTTGGTTGTCCTGAGGCTTTTCCCGGCAGGGAGCCTCCTTGTCTTTCAATCCTTGTGTCCTCTTCTTGCAGTTTAGCTTTTTTTTTTTTTTAATCCTAAACACACTTTAGGTTCTACAGATCTTAAATCTGACTGTGAGACATGAACTTTAGAGAATTAAGGATTTTTAGAGGGGTTAAGATTTTAGTTAGAGACAAGCTTTGCTGAAATTAACTAAAGCAGATAGGTAGGCTTTGCTGAAATTAAAAGTTAGTAATTAACTAAGAGAAATTGAGTTTGGGATCACTCTTCCATATTAGAATAACTGATTACTTGTCAACTTTGTTTAGTTAGCTGGGTTTGTGATGAAGAATATTGAAACTGATGAATAGCTTTTAGGAACATAAGACAATTGTAGGCCTCCTATGCCCAGAAACTCATTGAACGGTCATGAAGACATGAAGTGGGAGTCCTACCAAGGGTTCATTTATCACATTTGCATTGAAAAGGTAGAAAGGTCAGAGCGAGGAAGACTTCTTTACTTCCTCATTTTGGTGACCCCTCCCCATGAAAAGGACCACCGACCCATTTCAAGGAACAAACTACGCATGCTTAATAGCTTTAGAGCTAATTACCATACGAAGCGGGGAATGGGATGTACCAGAGTTATGAATATGCATTTGTATTTTGGGTATTCAATGCTTTTGTAAATAAAAGGACTCTGTAATCACCTGTAAATTGCGGTGTGTATTTGGGAGCTATCCCGCACGCTGTCCGGCGCCGTAATAAACATACACTTTCTAACTTTAAACTGTTAGAGAGTTTTTGTCCGTCACAGTTGGGTATCGATACTAGATCAATACCCTGTTTTCTTTAATAAGTCAACTGAACGCAGATTAACTTTATATTACATATCACCACATTTTAACGCGAATTAATTATATATCACAATACCTAACATGAATTAACTTTAGGTCACATATTACACCAGGAAACAAAGAAAAAAACTTGAAGGAAAGAAAAAAAAAAAAAAAACAAAAAACAAAAAAAAACCCACCACAAACCACAAAAAAAAAAAAAAAAAAAAATACCACAAAACAAAACAAAACAAAAAAAAAAAACAAAAAACCCACAAACCAAAAAATGGTGCACAGACACATAGCCAATAAAAAATATTTTTTATCAAGCAGTATAAACCAAACGTTCCCCAAAAAAAGTGCTTTCAATGAGCAGCTGTCTTGGTTTTCAAAGACAGTTGTCTGCCAGGGAAAGCTACAGCTTTCCTTTGGAATGGAGAATGTAACCCCCTTCCCACCAAATTATTATAATTTTGCAATTAGGGGCTTTCAGGCAAAGATATGGGAATAGGAGTAACAGTTCTTTACTAGGAATATTAAAAAAAAAAAAAAAAAAAACACAACCAAAAAAACCCCCAACAAACACAAAAAACCCCAAACCAAATGTAGTAGTACAAAAATTAAAAGATATACCTGTGACTTTCTCTGTCTTAGAAATAAAAAAAAAAAACAAAAAACAAAAAACAAAAAAAACACCAAAAACAAGCAAGGAAGCAAACAAAAATCCTGGAAAAACCCTGACAGAATCAGGGATACAACCTGACAACCCTGTTGGTCAGGGTGTTGGAAGCAGTCCAAATAAATCCTCCTGGAGTAACAGATGTGGTTCTGTGGAGTAGAGCTGGTCCTGCAGAAAGTCCAATGGTGACGAGATGGGTCCAGTCTTCCTCCGGGCATCCAGTGGAAAACCCAGATACCGGATGGTCTTAAGTATTAGTTTTTATCTAGCTAGGAACAGTTGACTCCCTCCCCTCCCACTGGGTGAAGCATCTCACAATGGGATGATAGAATGTGTCATGTCATTGGTGAGCCTTAATGGCCCATTATCAGAAGATATCCCCCAGAGGATGGAGGGGTGGTGAAAGAGATAAGAAACACTGCCCCACCTGGATTTAATGGCTGGGCCACTATCAGAAGGCATCTGCCTCCCTCCCCCCCCAGTCACAAGAGATAAGGAAAAAACATCTCCCAAAAACCAGCTTTCAACAGATGAAATAGAATACACATTTTCTGGTTGCATAACCCAAGACAGCAGGTGACAGAAGCACCTTGCAAACCAGTCTGGATGCTTCATGGACAATAAGTCCTGTCACCTGACCAAGCAGAGAGGGAAGGCTGGGATCATCAACACCAAACCCAACAGAAATAACCCACTGGAGTGGTAACTGGCACACCAGACCATGGGATGAGGACACCCTATGTATCTGTATGCCCTCTGCATTAGAGAATCACCCCAGCTGGCTTCATCCAGGACAACAGGTGTAGTGATAGCAGCAGTATTTGCAAGAGGCTAGAGGGGAGATTGTAATAACCTACAGAATACCCGGGTATTGATGGTGACTGTGATATATGTCCTAAAGTTAATTTGTGTTAAAAGATATAAGATGTAATTCACCCCCTATAAATATAAGCTTTATTTCTAATCAAATATACTATGGGTTAACTGAGACGAAAGCTGCACAGAGAGGGGTACAAGGAATTTCCTTTGCCAGAGATTACACAGGAGGGACACGAGAAACTATGCTAAGAATTACACAAAAAGGGACACGAGGATACCTCTGCCGGGAATTGTTAAGAGGAGAACAAAGACAACGGAAAAGGGAGATGGAGAACCCGGAGGACCAAATGATTACATCAGATCGATATCTCATCCGTCTCCTCCCGACATTAACATCTCTACACAGCACCTGGACACGACAATCAAGGACATTGTCTTCCCGAGCAAATCCATTCAAAACACCAGAACCCAAACATGAATATCTAATGAGGCTGCCTAAGAAGAGGGGACCTCGGAGTCCCAATTTTCTCTCAGCGATCCAGTGTATAAAAAGAGACAGCTCCAAACCAGAAATGTGAACTTGGGGGGGTGACATACTGACAGAGTGTGTTACCGCGTTCACCCAGCGCTGATCCTGGGCTCGACGCTGTCCTTTTAATTGTGGCTATCAGAGACTGTTATTTTGTCTGGCAATAAAATTCTAAATTTTGATTTATAGAATTTGGTCCATCTTATTTATAACAATTCTGGTGACCCCGACGTGATTGGTGTGATATTGGGACCCGTGGATCCCTGTCTCTGACCAGGAGGCGCCCTGCTGAATTCAGCGGCCTGGCAGAGCTGGGAGGCCGTGTGAAACCGATCGGCCACACGATGAACTTAAAACCAAAAAGCCACACTTAAAAGGGATTTAGGCAAGGTCAGAGCTCTAAGGGAACTCAAAAGGGGGAGGTCTGGGGAACAGATCCTCCGGAGCCACGGCGAAGAAAATCAACTCGTAAAAATCTACGTGCACGAAGAGCCCACGCAGGAAAAGGATTGTAGAGTATTGCGTGGTTGAGTGGGAGTGACCGAGCGTGTGAGTGAGACGCGATTTCATCACGAAGCGAGTGGGGACCCCAAAACCGCAGTTCCACTTCCCCACGAGGGGTGTGGTCGGTTGCGGGGGAAGCGAAAGTTTCGGGAGTAAAACACGCACCTCACACGTCAAGCCCAGAAATTCGGGGAGTTTCAGAGGAGGAATCGGTCACAGGAAGGCTGAAAGGGAAGGGTACGTCCTCACGGGAGTTCCGGGACTGGTAAACCTTTCAGCCTCGGACCAGGGACGGTCCAGGGGAGAGAGTAAACAGGAGAAAGAGAGCTCGTAATCACCAGGAAAACCCCAAGAGGGATCGATCACCCTTAAAGGGCCAGTAACTGGTGAACCGACACTATGGGACAAGGGAAAAGTAAAACCAAAGAAAAGGTCACAGGGAAGTCCAAGAAGGGAACCGTAAAAGGGATCCCTGAAATCCCGACTGAAAGTCCTTTGGGATGGATGTTAGAACATTGGGAGGAATGCCCTATAAGAAAAAGGAGGTCAAATAAACAAATGATACATTACTGTATAGAAGTGTGGGGAGGAGTTGAAGTTTGGGACCACGTAATACGGCCTGTCTTTGGGACATTTGAAAAATGGATTTGCACTGCTCTAGTGAATTATGTGAAGGAGGGAGGGAGTAAAGAAGAACATGAGTATGCACAGGTTTGGGAAAGGATTGATGCTAGACTTTTGCCTGTGAAATTAAGGGGTCCAGGGAACACCTCGGGTGATAGGTGGGAGCCTTTAGATAACCTTCCTCCGCCCTACCTTGTGCCCTCACCCCCTCCCCTTCCAAATCAGGGAAACTCCCAGGACCCCGTGGGATCGGGGTATCCCTCGGGGCAAGGGACCCCCGGCCCCTTGCCGCTTCCATCCGCTCCTCCCCCAGAGTCACAGCCCTCACAGGCAGTGGCTCCGTTCCCACCGGTCAGGCTCCCTCCTCCGCTAGAACCCGTGCCAGCTCCCCGACTGTCTTGGGGGATAACACAAGTTCCCCAGACCCCGACCCCGCTCCTCCATACCCAGCCGCTTGAGCTAGATTTAGCGGCGTTCCTTAGCCCTGAAACCCCATCTCCACCGGTTTCATTAGAAGCTAAACATACTCCATCCACTAGGAGGACTAGGAGACAGTTAAAAAGATTGAATGAGGTAGAAAGTGAGGGTGAAGGCGAGAAAGCTAACCTCTTCCCTTTAAGGGAAGGGCCCACAGCCCCAGGAATTATCGGGTACATAAACGTACCTATTAATACCAGCGATGTAAGGGCTTTTCAGAAAGAAATGGGAAAGCTTATGGACAACCCCATAGGAGTATCTGAGAGGCTGGATGAGTTCTTGGGAATGAGTATTTACTCATATGAGGATCTCACAGCGATTTTAAGGTCTTTGTTCAACACCGAAGAAAGAGAAATGATAGGGCAAGCGGGAATGAGGGAGTGGGAGCGCCGGAACCCCCAAAGTACTCCCGGGGATCAGAAATGGCCGAGCCAGGATCCCCAGTGGAATGCACAGACCAAAGAGGGTAGAAGGAATATGATCGATATGAGAAATATAATAATCCAAGGAATTAGGGAAGCGGTACCTCGGGGACAGAACCTGAACAAGGTATTCGGGGAATGTCAGGGAAAAGAGGAGACCCCTACAGAGTGGTTGGAGAGATTAAGGAAAAGTCTCCAAGTATACTCTGGGACGGATCCTGATTCTCCTGTGGGAGAAGTATTGTTGAAAACCCAATTCATGGCTAAATTGTGGGAGGACATACGGAAGAAATTGGAGAAAATCGAGGGGTGGCAGGAGAAGGGATTGCAAGAATTACTTAGGGAAGCTCAGAAAATATACATGAGGAGAGATGAGGAAAAACAGAAAATACAAGCTAGGGTGCTGGTGGCAGCTGTGAGGGAAGCCCAGAAACAGGAGAGTCCTCAAAACCCGGGAAAAACATTAAGAAGGGGACCCTCAAAAGGGCCAGTCCGTCCGCAAAAAGGGACCCCTGCTAGTCAAGAAGAGGGACCGGAATGTTTCTATTGTAAGAAAAAGGGGCACATAAAAAAGGATTGCAAGAAAAGAAAAAAAGATGAGAAGATATTTCAGGAAGATTAGGGAGGTCGGGGGCTCTTTATTTTAGGGTCCTTAACATCAAGGGAGCCTGTGAAAACCCTCAAAATAGGACCCAAGGGGACAGAAATGGATTTTTTAGTAGACTCTGGGGCTGAAAAAAGTACTTTTAAACAGTTGCCTCCAGGGTGCCAAGTAAGCAAAGAATTTACGGTGGTCATAGGGGCTAAGGGAGAGCCTTTTAGGGTTCCCATAGTAAAAAATGTAGAAATTGAATCTGAGAATAAAGTCTGCTTAGGGGATATGTTGTTGGTAGAAGAAGCTGATTATAACCTGTTGGGCAGGGATTTGATGGTTGCATTAGGTATTAGTTTAATTGTGAGAGATTCATGGATAGTGGTCAGTATATATAAACTAACCTGTGAGGATGAGGAGAAAATTAACCCCGAAGTGTGGCATAGGGGGAGGGAAGTGGGGAGGCTGGACATGGATCCTATTTCAATTGAAATCGAGAGACCTGAGGACCCCATAAGGGTGAAACAGTATCCTATTCCCCTGGAAGGAAGACGAGGATTGAAACCTATAATAGATGACCTAATAAACAAAGGAATTTTGGAACCATGTATGTCCAGACATAATATCCCAATATTAGCCATAGGAAAGACAGGATTTATAGACTACTGCAGGATCTGAGAGCAATAAATGAGAGAACAAAAACTCTATTTCCTGTGGTTGCAAACCCATACACACTTCTAAACAGAGTCTCCCCAGAAGATATATGGTATAGTGTAATAGATCTATAAGATGCATTTTGGACCTGCCCTTTAGCCGAAGGCATTCGTGATTTCTTTGCATTTCAATGGGAGGACCCTGAAACAAATCGTAAGCAACAGCTGAGATGGGCCTCCCTGCCTCAAGGATTTGTGGACTCGCCCAACCTATTTGGGCAAGCCTTAGAGCAATTGCTAAGTCAATTTTCCCCTAAAGAAGGGACAAAAATCCTGCAATATGTAGATGACTTGCTAGTTGCAGGAGAAACAGAGGAAGAAGTAAGAAAATGCACCATTGAGTTATTCAATTTTTTGGGAGAAAAAGGTTTAAAATTATCTAAGCAAAAATTGCAGTTCATAGAACCTGAAGTGAAATATCTGGGGCACTGGATTATCAAGGGAAAGAAAAAGTTAGACCCAGAAAGAGTGTCTGGTATACTAGAATTACCTCCCCCAAAGAACAAAAGACAAGTACGCCGAATGTTGGGGCTTCTGGGGTATTGTAGACAATGGATAGAAGGGTATAGTGAAAAAGTAAAATTCCTATATGAGAAATTAACCACAGAAAAGGTAAAATGGACTGAGCAAGATGAAAGGGAATTACAGCGACTAAAAGAAGCCCTGATAGCAGCCCCTGTCTTGAGCCTCCCTGATGTGAATAAAAAGTTCCAGTTATTCATCGATGTATGTCGCCGAGACACAAAGCAATCATGCAGACACAAATCATTCGAAAGCAGAGAACCCCCTGATTCCAGCTCACCACCTCGAGAACGGAGAGAGCAGGAAAAAAGAAGGGCCTCCTTGTTTATTCTTTACTTTTTATACATTTGTGGATCTGGCAGAAGATTGGCTTTTTGGGTTTCCACCCCTCATCCTCAGTGGCCAGACCCACTGTCAGTTACAGTTGTTTTTCAGGTTAGAAATATGCAAACAAAGAACAAAGAATGAGAAACAAAGGGTTTGTTTATGTTACATCTATGGGAAAGGTAGAAAACTGCTCCTAATATTGTACAGTAACGAAAAG